>CACRXP010000048.1:1710362-1762927 GCA_902702965.1 Spirometra erinaceieuropaei | reverse complement strand
ATATGCTTATTTATCGTGAAAATCAATATGTGTGAACACTGCGCGGTAACAGTACTCACCCTGGAACGCCGAGACGGAATTCAAGCAACAATGACAAGTGTAAAATGTAAAGTCAACGTGATCTGCCACCAAACGAGTATAAAAAGCATATTTTTGTGCATGTTTTCTGTAAAATATATTTGAATTTGTATGAACATCGAAAATCAATGTGAATAAAGCATGCTGCTTAAGCAGTAACGTTTTACCGAGTGTGGTTTCTGCAGGAGATCGAAAAGAAGTGCATTCAAAAGCCAACATCCTGACGAGTTCGAAATATTACTGGATTATGCCGAATAATCATCAATATAACAACCCTACCTAGGTAATCCTTCCTGGCTGAAAACGCATTTCAGAATTTCGGCCAGCATTTCACGAGATCGGTCACTCGCTAAATAATGTATTTTGTCAACTGATTTTAATGACCTTATAGGTTCCTATTTATTTTATAGACAACATGCACAAAAAGTCATTGATTCTTGCACTCAATTGGTGGCAAATCGTGTCTTTTTCTAACGTATTTACTCGAAATAAGGGTATCTTTCGGTCTAAAAAGTTTGCTATCGTGAAATTTGTTAATATCGTGCAATGTCCTTTCAAACAGCGTCGTGTCTACCCGTTTGCTAATGCGGCTTACGATGCGTACAGCATGGGCCATATCCACTACGAAATTTTGTGAGCCCTATATAATATCTTCCGAATGACAGACGAATATATACTTCTCCCTAAATGGAAAGTATGCGGCTTGTAGATTCTAAACCCTAGACATATGCGGTTCAAAAATTATTCAGTAATTAAAACTTTTAAAACCTAAACGTACTCTTTTTTCGAGTATAAAATTTGGAGAGGGCGTGATTTCCTTCCAAATTAATACTAGGAAGAACACTGAGTACATTGTCCACGAAATTGGTTTGAATTTATATGGGCATCAAATACAAATTGGCACGATGCAGACTACTTAAGTACTCTTCTTTTTACAAAGAGTGGTTTTCCTGGGAGCGGGAAGAAGTAGATTCAAAAGCCGGCTTCCTGGTGGGACTGGAATAAATAATAATTATAAATATTGTAACCCCACCTACGTAATCCTTCCTTATTGAAAGCGCATTCCGGAATTTCGGTGAACATTGCATGGAATTGGTCACTGATTGTCTCCATGTCCGGCCCTACTCGGTTCTGTAGAAATACGACCACCAACGGCTTCATTCCGAGGTGATATAAGCATCATCATTACAGAAAGTTACTGCCTACCAGAATCGCACATCTACTTATGCTGACTGAATGAGCGCTGACAAAGACCTTCAGTCTAAAATCAGCTGACATAATACCAGCCCCCGTGGCAATTGCCACAATTCGCACAAGCACGTCAAGGAATGGCAGTTAGTTGTTCGTTTCTGATTCCATCTTAAATTGGATATCCGGGTCAACCGAGTTCAGTAGTTCCTTTAGGTGCTCAACGTCAGTTGTTTTGACAACGACGAAGGTGTCATCGACATAGCGAGCCGGTGTACAACTGGACAACTGCAAACAGCAGTATTCCGGAGATCCACCGACACGAGACAGATCCTACACTTCAACAGCAACCATCCTCTGTCTCACAAACGTAGCTGTGTCCGCACTCTATTCCAAAGAGTCGAAACACATTGCAGCACGCCAGAAGATAAAAGGGCCGAACGAATGTATCTTCAGAACCTATTTGCAGCCCATGGCTACCCCAGACATTTTATCGAGAGAAGCAGACGTCGGGCGCACAGACAACGACCAAATGAGCAGCAACCTGAAGTCTGGAGGGCCATTCCCTACGTTAAAGGGGTCTCTGAGGCGGTCTCT
Organism: Spirometra erinaceieuropaei; assembly: GCA_902702965.1. Lineage (NCBI taxonomy): Eukaryota > Metazoa > Platyhelminthes > Cestoda > Diphyllobothriidea > Diphyllobothriidae > Spirometra > Spirometra erinaceieuropaei. Next base: position 1,761,064 of record CACRXP010000048.1, on the reverse strand, counting down.
CGATTGCTACAACCTTCCAGATTAGGCATAGCCCACCGACCACAGGCGAAAATTCGACGCTGTCTGATGCAACCCAAGGACCCATTGCCACCCGCTGAAACCTCTGCAGTTATCTACAAAATAAATTGCAAAGAGGGCGACTGTAACCATGTGGGAGAAACCGGGCGGAAATAGCAGACTCGCCTACAAGAGCACAAATCGGCTACGCGGAGGTTAGACCCAAACTCTCAATTAGCAACACACGTCGGAGAAACTGGGCATACTTTCGATCTCCAGCGAGCTACCATCTTAGGCCGGGGCAACACAAAAGCCGAACGGCTAACTCTCGAGGCGTGGTTCTCCGATGCCCACTCCATCAACAGGCATCTGGACCTTCCTGCAGCCTACAAAATCCTACGTCATCACAGTCGTAGAGCTCAGGACCAAACAACCACACCGAGCTTAAGAAGGCTACACGGAGACAGCCCGACGTCGAGTTTACTCGGTGAAGAAGAAAAAGAACCGTCAGACCGACCACCCGATAGTGGTTCAGTCACCCCCCCCCCTCCCCGGCGGAGTGGTGACTCACAACGTACACAGACAAAACACCCTTCAACCATCCCCTGATAGGCCGCGGCAGCAAGATAAGAGAAAAAAAATCGATCAGCACGAGGCCGACTAACGTGACACGCTACTTAGGACTCCTGGTGGATTAAGTGCATTTTACGCTTTGGCAATGGAGAGCCGACCAAGCTCTTCGAAACGTCAGCATCCTAATAAACCTGTTCCGGTGAGCCAACCTTCTTCGTCTTCTTCTTCTTCTTCTTCTTCTTCTTCTTCTTCTTCTTCTTCTTCTTCTTCTTCTTCTTCTTCTTCTTCTTCTTCTTCTTCTTCTTCTTCTTCTTCTTCTTCTTCTTCTTCTTCTTCTTCTTCTTCTTCTTCTTCTTCTTCTTCTTCTTCTTCTCCTCTTTCTTCTTCCTCTTCTTCTTCCTCTTCTTCTTCTTCTTCTTCTTCTTCTTCTTCTTCTTCTTCTTCCTCCTCTTCCTCTTCTTCTTCTCCTTCAACTAATTGACCCGGATCTCTCAACTTTGCCAATCTGATAAAGTCTTCGTCGGATGACAAAAAACAAATATGTTGCTGGAAGGTTGCGAGTTAGGCCCCGGCCAGCACTGCTTGCGGAAATGCCCTCATTGGTGCAGTGCTAGCTATCGATTGTTGGCTGACATTCTTGCATGCCATACTGAACGGACTGGCTAGAACTCTCGGTCACATGTGGTTATGTAACCGCACGTGCGGCAAACAAATCCCGCCGCCTGTAATACGGGACCGGCGGTAATAGGGGTTCTTACAAGTGGGGCCGGGGAGCGCAGAGGCAACGAGGTCAGGTAATTGCATGCATGCGCGGTTGCACTTTGAGTGGTCAGGATGTAGTTGCTCCAACCCCTTACTCTTGCCCCTAACCCTAACTCTAAACTCTAATCCCTAACCCCTAGCCATAGCTCCCTAACCCTAGCCTCTAACCCCTTACTCTAAGTCTAACCCTAAACTTAACCCTTAACCGCAGCCCTTGACTTTAACCGTGAAACTTCCAACGCGAAAGTTAGAAGGAGACGGCAGGCCGAATGTCAAGAAGGACCATCGGCATTGGACCGAAAAAGGTAGACACGACAACAAAGAAACAAGGCCGCCAACAGAACACACACAGCAACGCACAGTAACACCCTGCCAACGTAATCACACCAACTAAAAATAATTAAGTACGTCAACAGTATTGTGTCCATCAGGTGCGGCTACATAACCACATATTACCGAACAGTTAATGCGTTATTCTAACTTTAGAGTGCGAAAGAAAGGCCCTCTTCTCGGGCGTACTTATCCAGAACTGCAAGTAGCCGCACTTTATCGCCAGTTTTCCTAAGCAGCAGTTTGTCTTTAGGTCGCCACCTCGGATCAAAAGTGCTCACAGATTTGCAGTGTTGGTTAGGGCAGAAATAAGTTTTAACGGAAGAAAGCACCTATTTGTGGTGTTGTCACAAAAATACCGATTGTAGAAGTGCGCAAGATCGGGATGAGATTAAACGCTGCTGTCAGTTGGCTCATTATTACCGAGAGAAAACTGGAAAAGATCGATTTTTATATTACCTAAGGTTCGACCGACTGCCACCGCGAGCCAGGACATTAAAACGCCGGATGCGGTCGCACACATCTTGCACTATTCACTACCCAAAGTTTCATGAACACTATAGTCGAAGACAACTTTATTGCACAAAGATGCGACGCCGTGACCTTAATAGGCAAACAGATCTGCGGGTAAGTGCACTTATAGGTGAGTAGACGGCATTCGGAAGCACCCATTGCAAAATGACCTCGTGAAGATGAAAAAACACTACTTCAAACAGCTGTCTTCAAAGCCGCAGCATCTAGAGGGCAGTGGAAACTCCGACACGCATGCAGTGCCCAATCGGAAGAACCAGTTGCCTTAAACACACGTCCAGTCCGCGCACAAAGAAACAGGTTTTCACCGAAACGGGAGGTGGTCGGTTCGGATCCTATCTGACTGGAAGTGCCATAGAGGCCACATTAAGAAGAATCTATTGAAGCCTTACTCCCCCTCCTGAGAGGAGGGCCGAGTTATCCCGTCTGCTGGCAGTCTTCCAAGTCACGACTTTTGGGCGCGCCAGACTGTTTATAGTGAGGAATGGGCTGAGGTGCCCTGGGGACGGAGCCCCCAGAGTCGATTCCACTCTCCCTCTTCCACGCGCTAGTCCATTGTCAGAGCCGGTCAGACATCTGATACTGAGATTGAGCGCAATTGGCTAAGAGAGTTTGATAGTTCTACGCGGGCTGCACACGGCCTGCCGCCACACAACACGTCGTGTTTTCACGCAGGGGGACTAGGCGAACACATGGGACCAAGTCAAAAAGGCATCAACGGACACGCTTTGACGACCCACTGGGTCAGGGTCAGAGAACGGCGGCGCCACTTGAAGCAGACTGAGATGCACGGTAGTCCGCCCATAGAGAGGGGGATGGGTGGGGACAGAATCGATTGGCGTATGAGTTGGGTTATGGTGCGGAAATATTACGTAAACACGGTCTCAGTTTACTTTTCCCTTTCTCTCGGGTTCTATAAATGTGTTAAGCCCTCGTCCTTTGCACGCCAAACATTAATCTAGCCGGACTCTACATGCCAAACTAGGGCAGCCCTAAGGTATGTCGTAGAGATCCCGCTCCGAAGGAGTTGAGGGGACCCTGCCCTTTCCTTGGAGCCTGCAATCCCATGTCATCTCCGTCTAGCGTATGATCGCGGGTAGGCACCAATGGCAGCCCATTTTTCTAGAAGTTCGAGACTTTTTTTGATGTCCGCGGTCGCGTCATGTCAACGTCCGACACTGTGAGGCTCCGTTTGATGTCCAGTCCATCACAGTCAACGGGGCCGACTACCAACCTGCTCCAACCTCCTTTTATTCATTTATTCTGTACAGGATGCGGTTCCCCTTCAACCCTTCATCCGAAAGTCATAGCGTTGTGTCATTTCGCCTTTGCTTACCTATGCCGTCTTCGCCTGCCTAGCTCGTTTTTCCATCAAGGCCTGGCGACGCTGTGGTGTCGATCGATATTTCCCTCTTTACCGATTGGCCGCAACTGGACGAAGCTCAGATGCATGCATTTCGGCTGTCACTTGCGTGCTTAGGATCAGCTCACGATTTTAGTTTCGGTGATGGAGGCATTACAACCGGTCTCCCTCAGTCCAAAGAACGTGGTTTTTCCGATGGTCGATGCAGCGTATGCTGCCCGGGCTGTCAGGACATCATGCCACATGCGCGTGACAATCGAACGATCAAGGTCACGCACCCCTGTTCAGACCTTTGCACTGATTGGCCACCCACCGGCCTATGACATTCTCCTCTACCATATAGCCAGCCGTTTCCACAAGCCTCCCCACTCGTGCTCTCTCTCGTACTCAGTACAGTCCTATTCCCAACTAACCTTCTGTTTTGCATACATAACAGTCGGTACCCAGAGATGTTTGAGGATCGCACGTCCAGCTTCCTATGAGTGAGGTTGAGTCAATTCCGGGTGGCGCTAATGGAAGTTGGCTGGAAAACCCAATAGGTTTAATTCGAATAGGCCGCTGGCACTAGAGAGGTCGATCTGAAGTTCCAGTCCTTATGTACAACTGTGCTGCATCTCTCACTACCGTGAACCTGAGATGCTACTGAGCTCTGGTAAGCAACTACTACTAGTAATATGAAGAGTTGTCAATTGAAGGGGGAACTCGACCTTACTCCCGACTGGTGGTCATGATGAGGTGGATCCTTCTCGAAGGAGCCTTCGTGATAACGCCCTTCGATTGGTGGCCCGAGACCTCTCCTGTGTTCTGACACAAGAATTTGTGCACGACACCCACATGCGCGGAGTCTTCACTTAACGTTGGCAGTTGAGCACAAACTTATCCCCAGGTAGTCTGACTTCAGATTTGCACTGAAGAGGGAAGGGAAAAAGATAGGTAGGGGTTATTAGTCATTATATGTGCGGCTGTCGACTGACGGGATAACTCCATCCTAAAACTGCCTTTTTGGAATATGACCTCCGTGGCACAGTCACTCACTTTAGACAAATGACGTCCCATTCTCAAGTGTGGTTCGCATGTGATGTGATAGAACACGATAGTCAGTCCACCTAAAAAAGGTCGCAGTGCTGGCTTGCGTGCGAATACATTCAAAACGAATCGGACCTTTCGTAACTTTAACCTGACGATTTGACCGTCGGTTTCGACGATGTCCACCGTGTATTGCACAGCAGAGTGCAGCAGGCGCGGTGACTTGCGCGTGAACTGGTTTATAGTGATAGTAGACTTGCGCAGCATATACCGCACTCTCTCTGCCCCACCCCCCATCTGGACCCGGTGTCAAGACAGGATCAAGGAAACCGGAGGCAGAGGGGGGTTGCAGGTGGCTGACACGGTCGAGCCTGCACCTTGGCGTTCCACTTCACACCTTCTGATCTACAACATACACTTGACCGCTGATAGAAGCGAACAGGCGAGTTCCAGGTAGCAGTTCAGAAGATGAAGATGCGATCACTGGAACAAGAAATTTATTTGCCTGACGTTTCGGATTCTCACTCGAATCCATCATCAGAGACGTTCGCAGACAAAGGTGATTTTGGCGCAGAGAATGCAGTATTTATAGCACGTGGCTGCCGTGGACCGTATGCGCACTACAATTAACAGTTCTCGCAATCACCGCTGGGGTCGTAATTGATGCGATGGTGGCTTGTCGGTCCGAGTCCGAGTCGTTAATTGCCGCGACTTTGTCATCCGTGCTGGATGCTGGTGTGACGATGGCTCGGCAAACCGGCTCACTGCCACTGTGATGATTGCTTGCCCGCGCCCTCCCCACGTGACTGATTCTCCTGCCCAGGGAAAATCGCAGTACGCTATAGGGTACCGGGAGGTCATTGTGCTTGTTGATGGATTGCGGGCCTGAGAACCATGACCCGAGCAGCTCGCGGCTCACGCGGTTGTCACCCCTTGCGAGGATTTCGGCCTCTTGAAATTTGAAAATATGGCCGGGTCCCGTCGAGTGTGCCGCCACCTAAGAATTAGCGTCGCCCCGCCTCACTGCTGCTGCGTGCTCGACAATTCGCTTACGGAGTAATCTCCCAGTTTATCCGACATAGCTGCTTTGTCCGCAACTACACCAGATCAGGTAAACGATTCCAGACGCTTCCTGACGTGGCAGCGGGTCTTTTGGCCTCATGACCAGGATTTTTCACCAGCAACAACAACACCCCAGCAGGGATCAGAAGGACGAGGATGACTGGGCAGCTACGCCCACCACCAGCGGGAGCGTAAACGCATCTATCGGCAGAAAATCAGGTGTCAGGGAACTGCCAGCGCATACTAGGCTGCGAGGGCCATAGTTTGCTGATACTGGCATAGCACACGCTTTCAGACCTTTTGACAATTTTCACCCACAATGGTAGGAAGAGGTGAAGTAGGCTAGAAGCGTGAGGCTGGCGCAAGTGCGGGCGATGATTGTGATTCAGAGTCTGTCAGTTGACAACCATCAATCCCATTAGGAGCAGGATGCTGGGGGAAAGGGAATTACCTATTGCCATAGAAACCACCACCTCCCCCCTCCTTAAAATTGCAGAGCATAGACGGACGATCCTCTATCTACCGCTAAATACTGTGATGTGCGATGACAAGACATCCCCCATCGCAGGATACTTGTTCGCTTATTAACTGTCTGCAGAATAAACAGTCGATTTCTGAGAGGGTATGCTCTTCCCGCATTTTGGTTTCTATCAAGAAAACGACCTGTTTGTATATCCAGGATGTCTCTGACCACTAAGCACTCACCAGAACAGCCCTCAGAAGCCTGTGTAAGGTGCTGTTTCCTGATTGGACAATGCAGTAACCAACAGGAATAGAGTCTAACACCAATTACCGTCTGCTCAAACACCACATGCGTGTTACAAAGGAAGGAGGACTAATCGTTACTGCCCTCCTTGCAGTTGTTTTCTTCCTATGGAGACTTGATTTTGGCTGGCCGCTGATTTCGCTTTGGAATCCCCTTCGCACGCTGACATTCTACGTGCCTGCTTCGACAGAACGTGAGCCGCCAAACTTCGATGCGCTTCTGAGACAGGCGCGCTCAATTGTCACTGAGTTGTGGAGACTGAATACTGCCCAGTTTCCAACCACCCACCAAAAGTCCCCCGCTGTGGGACACCTCAGCGCCCTCCTGTCTCAGGCGAGCCAGCAGCTCGCTGGCAGACTGTCCCTCCTTGACAAGCTCAGTGGTCGCCGTCAGGCAAGACAACGACGACTGGATGCGCTGGGGTTAGAACTGCAGCAGGAAATTTCCCGACTACAGAATCCTCCAGACTGTAGCCCATCTCATGTCTCCCTGGAGGACGGTCGATACAACTGTGGATTCGGGTGTACAGCGCATCACATAGCTTACAGACTGGCAATGGCCTTCGCCACAAATCGCACACTGATGTTGGAGCACGATTACGGGAACGACTTCTTCCTGCCGTTGTCCAACTGTTCGAGGGCGCAGATAGAGTCGGCAAAGTCAGATGGATACCAGTACTGTCCAACAGATCCGAAGGAGTGGACGAGAAGACTGAGTGAAGTGCAAGGAAACCCTACAGCCTGGTATCGGGGACATCTCCTGGTCTACATTCTCCGCCCAAGAGATCTCGTCCTGCGACGTAGGCTGGAAACGGAGGTGCGGACTTTACGGACCGGCGCAGGTGGTGGCGCTTATGATGGACCAATTGCCAGCATACATGTTCGTCGAACCGATAAGCTCTACGAGGAGGCAGCCTTCCATCCGCTGGATGAATACATGCAACATGTGCAACGTTTCTTTGACGTAAAGGAGGTGGAATACAGCTTGGAAACTGGCAGCTCGGATCCGCCCCCTTGGTCTCAACAGAGACGAGTCTTTCTGGCGTCAGATGATGCGCCTGTTTTCGAGGAGGCCAGGTCGGGCTACCCCAGATACGAGTTTATCGGTCGCCCCAGAAAAGGAAGTCAATATGAAAATCGACGCTCTACGTTGGGTGTGTTTGCCATCACTCTGGATATTTATCTCCTGGCTGCCTCCGACTTTGTGGTCTGTACAGCGACCTCCAACATTTGCAGGCTCGTGTACGAGCTCCTGTTGGCAAAGCCTCAGGTACACGGGGATGCAACGTTCCAAGTGCAGTCTGTGGATGAGATGTACCAGCGGTACTTCACGCGAAGACGCTGGTGGCGAGCCATTGCCGATTTCAGGCAGGAGGGCGTCAAGTTGGGGGACGTTATACCCATCGCCTCCACACAGTGGGACGGCTTTGTGCGAACGGCTTGTACCATACTCTCACCTCAGGAGACAATTCTGCCTACTTATCTCTTTCAGGAGATTATGCAAACTGTGGAGTAGGCTGTAGCTGGACGCAGGACGTATGTTTCTAGATAAATACGAAAATTTTATTATCATCTTTATTTCTCCCCTCCTAATGCAATCCCAAGGTGCGAGTTAAGAAGCAGTTGTCAGTCACTAGATTACATTGAAACTCCGTAGGTTGTAACTGGAATTACTAAAAAAACATAGTCAGGTGAATGCATCTGCGGGGTCGAATAGTTCCGACAGTTCGATCGTGTGACCCAGACCAGGGTGAGAGCGTATTGCGATGGTCTGTGCGCTACCGTTACCAGGCCAGATGCCAAGTTGTAGGGAGAAGACAGAAGGAACCTGAATGTGGGGTTTAATGCATACAAAACCCAGAGTTGTCCTCTCAGGCAGCAGTGGCCACCGGCGAAGTCAGGACTGATGTTGACTGCTTCCAGTCATGCCTGAGAGTCCATGAGATAGTGGTGGCAGCCGCTTTTGTAGGCTCGTGGGCCAAGCTCAAGTGGTGGCCAGTCAGCGTGTGTTGCATTTGCCGAGGTATGGTGTCCCAGTGACCTAGGTTGTGATTGCAGGGGGAGGTACGTTCAAGTGGTCGCATGGGCAGCTGCGGCTGTTCGGACGCAGGTATGCCCGAGCTGTTGGTCGCGTGACTTCGGGTCAGCGCGTCTGGAACGGCTCACTGCAAAGGGGTGGATGACCTTGAGGCAGCGAGGTCTTCAACAATGACGCCAGGTGACCGGTCATGATAACCGCCCGTTACAAGAGGACACGATGGCTTGTACGTATGACTTGCGCGCAGCGTCTGCCGTGCTCTGCCCTTCTCCCCCACCTGGCCTCGATGCCAAGACCAAGTCAAGGATACCGGAGGTGGGAGAGGGCACAGGTGGATGGCGCGGCCGAACCTGCACCTAGGTGTGCCACCACACCCCCTGGTCCACACAACAAACACTTGACCAAGATTTTAACCAACAAGGGCAATTACGGGGGGTGGGGGTGGGTGACGTGAGCCTGTAACTGGGTCTGCCACTACACCCCGAATGTCGACATTTGTTATGGATTGCGAAAATTCCCATTGAAGAATTCGAAAGACAATTTGGCGAGCATACGTGCACTTTCGGTAGATTCTCTCCAGGCCTATGCATTTATATTGCTTTTGAAGGCGAATCCGTTCTTTGGAAAAAGGAGAAAACTTTATTGAGTAAATATTCGACGCCGGTTCCCCGTGTCGTCGTCAGCCTCGAGTAATGTGCAAAAAGCAATTAACATTTCAAACGTGCCGAAAAATCAATATTCGTTTGGTGCTTCAGCCAGTGAGCGGTTGTCGTGTGCGTCAGTCCGTATTGATCGGTTTTTGTCCCTTCCACTTTTCCCTGAGATTTTTGTACATGGCATCTAACTCGATATGCCTATTGATGTATGACTCATCGAAGTGCATGGCTTCAAGAAACTCTCGGCCTTTTTAGATGGGCAAACTCCGACGATGCGACTTTTGTCCCATACGAAAGTGTGCTCAGTATCACGAGTGTGCATGGCCATTTGAGACAAGTGGTCTCGCCTCTTAACTGTCAGCTTATATTTGTGGATGCGTGCGGAGGCAAATTTTCCCGTTTGGCCAAAATATAAGGCATCACAGGCATCACATGGGATCTTATAGAAGACTTCCTTTCTATCGAGGTAGCCAACCCTATCCTAATGGTGTACAAGCTGAGTTCGTAGTCGTCGGCTTGTGCGCCACTTTCATCTGGCGTTTCCTCAAGTGTCTTTCAACAAGTTCAGACACATTCCTTATGTAAGGTAGAATTCGCCAAGTGTTTGCTTGATTGGAGCTATCTAGTTTCTTTTTTTGTTTCTTGTTGTCTTATGCATCGACGTACAAAATTTCTAGGGTAGCCATTCTGGGAAAATCATTCAAACAGGTAGTTTAATGCAGTTTTGTAATTTTCTTCATCAGAGCAATGTGTTTTTGCTCGATGTATCACAACTTTATATTGCTATCGAAATGATTAAGAGGAAAGTGTGGACAAGCAGAAGCTATTCTGTAGCTGGGGTTTGGGGAGGGGGGCTGGGCGGGTTAGGTGAGGTGAGGTGAAAAACAAAATTACCGTCAGTGTCAGGAATTGTGAGTGCGGATTCTCGATACCGCCTGCCGGACTCATCTATAGCCCGTAGCCCGTTTTAGGGGGCCTGGGATCGAGCAGTTACTGCATAAAAGAAGACGAGGGCACGATCACTGGGACGGTGGATTTATTGGCCTTAGCCTTCGAACTCTAATTCACTCAGTCGCACAACAACCACCCATTGGTGCACAGACGGGGCTGTGTGAGGGTGCTTTTCGACCGGGTAAAAACACACTGTGACGAGCCCGGAGGAAGGATGCAAGAACTACGGCATCTCAGGGACCAATTAACAAAAAACGGCTACCCAAATAGTTTCATCAGCCGCTGCATACGCACGCACCCACGACGGACAAACGGATGAGAGACACCAACAATTTGGCACTCCCTACCGTACATAAAGATTGTGTCTGAGGCTATAGAACGCATTGCGTCAGAGTTAGGCGTGAGCATCGCTCATCATCCGGCGGTTACCATGCGAAGCAGGATCATGAAAATGAAGGATCGGCTGGAGGCAGGTGAGCAGTCGGGCGTAGTCTATCAAATCCCGTGCCATAACTCTCCATACCACTACACTGGCCAAGCAGGACGACGTCTCACATCACGAGTACTTGAGCACAAAGGCACTGTTCGGAGAGGCGACTCACTATCTCAAGTCGCCACTTACATGAGCTTGACTTTGCCAACACGCGGATATTGACGCGAGCCTGCAACAAGACGGGGCGAGAACTATTGGAGGTCTGGGTGTCGGACACCAACTCTATCAATAGACACATCGATTTGCCAGCGTGTTATCAGGCACTCCGCCCACGCAGCTAGGTGGCGCAGTTCACATCGCCGCAAAGTACAAACGGCGTCACCACGCCGGGGGACCATCGTGAACCAGGCGCACAAACCTTGCCTAGCCACGGACGTAGTCTCCCCCGCAAGCAACAACGATATAAATGTTCACACGTTGCTGCACTCAAGCAGTCTCTGATGATGAGCTCCAGTTCGACTTCGAAAGCTCAAGCCAATAAAACTTCTGCCCCAGTGATCGTGCCTTCGTCTTCTTTTAAAGTTCTTATGGATTTCAAAGGTGAAGACCTACACTTCCCTCAGATAAACTAAACTAAGGGTCCTGCATCCGGTGGCTTTAGCCGAGGTGATGACTCAAAAGTCAAGTGGGCCACTGGACCTAGCCGTGGTGGTAGGGACAGGGGCCGCGGCATCCCTGGCGGACGCCCGAATTATCGTGGAAGTGGGCTCCCAGAGTCGTCTTGCAGAGAACCTTACGGAAACCATGAAACACCCGAAATTTATTCTGCAGACTGTGCTGTTCATGGCGATAACGAGTCTGCAAACTTTGTTCAGGCTCCAAATGCAGCACCTGAAACTAGCGGTGCTTGAGATTCGGCACTGCCCCATCCAAAGGAGGCCTAGAGTCCTATTCAAGGTACGAAACCGGAAAGTGGCCAAGACACTGGATTTCGCAGTAATCTTGGAGACCTAACCTGCTTCTCAGTCCTGAGGGAAAGGCCGAACTGTCCTGTAAGCCGGCGACTTTCTAAGCCACGACTGGTATCGGAAGAAAGGCACTGATTTGGTCGAAGGAGAGTCAGACAACCGCAGTTTGATTTGTCAAAGAAGGCAGAAGAAATGAGCGAAGCTTTAAACCCAGAGAAGGTGGTAGAATACTGCCGAACAGGGGGATTGCTACCTTATGCGGAAAAATGCCAATTCGGGCGCCAAGTGCATCGACATTAAGAACTTTACACTCAATCATACCTAGCATTTTAAGGAAAGCACACCAATGCGATTGGGGCATACTGGCGCAGATTAAAGCAGTAGCTCTAAGAAAAAGGACCGATGTCAGGTCGTGCAATATCGATCCATGCAGACGACGTTCAATATCGTCTGTTGCTTGGCGTAAACGGCGTTGGCCCAAAAACAAGTGTGGGAAATATTCCTGTCGCGTATTGCGAAAGCATATCCTGAAGGACCTGAAGAACTCCTTCCTGAAAGTGATTTAATGACCACTTGTAAGTGAATTTGTTGTACATAAAGTCGGATAATTTTAGCCGTCTCATTATCGGTTATGCGTAGCAGGATCATGAAAATGAAGGATCCACTGGACGCAGGTGAACAGTCGGGTGTAGTCTATCAAATCCCGTGCCATAACGGTCCTTGCCACTACACAGGCCAAACAGGACGACGTCTCAGCTCACGAATATTGAGCACAAACGGGCCGTTCGGAGGGGCGACCCACTATCTGAAGTCGCCACTCACACGCTGGAGGAAGGCCATGAGTTGGACTTCGCCAACACGCGGATATTAGCGCGAGCCGGTAACAAGAAGGGGCAAGAACTGTTGGAGGCGCGGGTGTCGGACGCCAACTCTACCAATAGACACATTGATTTGCCTGCGTGCAACCACGCCCTTCGCCCACGCAGCCAGGTGGCTCAGCTCACATCGCCGCAAAGTACAAACGGCGTCACCACGCCGGGGGACCATTGTGGACCAGGCGGCACAAACCAGACCTAGCCACGGACCTAGCCCCCACCCTCACGTTCGCGCGTTGCTGCACTCTGGCAGGCTTTGGCGATGAACTCCAGTTCCATTTCGAAAGCTAAGGCCAATAAATCTACCGTCCCAGTGATCGTGCCTTCGTCTTCTTTTGAACAAGAACCTGTTATGTGTATATTCTCTTCCATTCCTGAGTTACTGCATAAATCAGATACCTGAATTGACAGCTATACTGGCCGGCGAAATGCGCCCAGCTACCAGCGGTGCGATTGCGAATGAGGTAAACGAAGTAAGATTTTTGTTAATATCGACGTTAAAACACTCCATTCAAAGTGAAATGTTTATCCTCGGCATGTAGCATTCGGGGACTAGGAAAGCGGGCATCTTACCTACGACTGCCAAGGCCATGTCCCAGTTGGAAGAGGAGCTTATCCTGTGTGACAAACGGAGTGTCGCTGTCAGGCAGCGGTGGCCAGGGAGAGCGCCTGCGGTCTTAGGTCTTGTCTGTTCAAAAGTTCTGATAGTCTGGGGAGGGAGGAAGAGAGCGAGTGCGGTAGATGCTGCGCAGATCCACTATCACTGTAAACTAATTCACGCGCAAGTAGCCGTGCATGCTGCGCCTCGCTGTGTAGCACACGGTGGACATCGTCGAAACCGACGGTCGAACTGTCGGAGGTCTTGTCTGTCTGAGAGAGTGAGTTTAGGCTGTTGACTGGAGCGAGACTAAGGGTTCATGTTTTCTACTATTTGGTGTTGTATTACCAGATGGAGGTCGCCTTGTGTCCGTCTAGGCGTGCGTATACGTCCGTGGTGTCATAGGTCTGGAAGCGTGTGCTATGCCAGTATCAGCAAGCCATGGTCCTCGCAGCCTGGTATGCGCTGGCTGTTCCCTGACACCTGATTTTCTGTCGGTAGATGCGTTTGCGATCCCGCTGGATATACAGGTGATGGGCGTATCTGTCCAGTCATCCTCGTCCTTCTGACCCATTCTGGGGTGTTATTATTGTTGTTAGTGAAAAATCCTGGTCAAGTGTACGTTGTGGACCAAGTGGTGTGATGGCATGCCTAGGTGCGGGTCCGGCCGTGCCGGACACCTGCGCCCCCCTCCCCCCTCTCCGCATCCGGTCTTCTTAATTCTGTCTTGACACCGGGTCCAGGTGGGGAGTGGGGAAAAGAGAATGCAATAGACGCAGCGTAAGTCCACTATCACCATAAACTAATTCACGTGCCAGTCACCGTGACTGCTGCGCTCTGCTTTGTAGCACACGGTGGACATCGTCGGAATCGACGGTCGAACTGTCATGCGTCCGTGTTGTAGTCAATTGAATGGTTGTAGGTCAGCGCGTGTGGAGGAGTCAGTGAGAGAGCCTGGTGACCTTGAGGCGGTAGGGCATGCGTGCGTTCGGGCGCTGAAATCAGGCCGCGCGGCGTAATTATGATGATTGGCTGTCTGTGCCGGGGCCTATCTAATGGCCTTGAGACCCCTTAGGATTTCTACAGCAAACTTTCTAGCCCCTAGTGTTATCAAAACTATTGAAAAAAAACTGTTACTCGACTCACAGGTGTGTAGGGAAGGGGCGAGAAAAATGTACAAATGCATTATTTGCACTTATCTGTAAATTACAAAGTTTAAAAAGGATATTGTACAAAGGAAGGGAAAAAAATCTGTCGAAAGAATCCTATGTGTAGGTTAAAGCTCGGACCCCAGCCGGCTCGCAGTCTACAGTCCGCAGAAGCACTTATCCGGCCTAAAGAATGCGTGACGGGTGCCAAATACGCGGTCGCAGGTCTTCCATCACGGCTACTTTACGTACTAATGTTTGCTCAGTAGGTGTGCTTGTGGTATTTTTTTGCCGCCGAATGCGTCGCATGATCAACACATGCAGCGGTCACGTACACTATAAAACGTTAAGTATAAATATGGAATAAGATTATCGTTATTAAGGGTTACTTAGGTGGTGTTGTAATGATGATTATTATGTAGCATAATTCCAATATACTTCAGCCACTTAGAACGCCGGTTTCTGAACAGTCATCTTGTCAGCAAAAACACACTCGCTGAAAGTTACCACCCTATTAATCCAAAGGTATTTTATAGAAGGTATACAGAAGTGTCCTTCCTTGTACTCGTTGCGCAGACATTACGTATTCTCTAAAGTCTCCACCCGAAGAAATGGAAGTTTATGGTTCAAGACTATTTTTGATTGTGGGAATTTAAGACCGTGAAGTATTTATTCAAATAGCATCGCATTGGTACATTTATTCACGCTTCATCTGAAGCTTGCAGCATAGTTCTTGTGCATTGTAACATTCGATGAGGTTTATAGGGCATCTTCTTAAAGGCACAGAGAAGTGTATTGCGTAGCTTAAATGAAAGGTGTGAAAGTGGCAGCTTGGAAAACCAAAACCAATCCAAAAGTATTGAGGCACATTTCTAAAAACACTTTATACTGAAGGATATCAGTTCCTCGAGTATATACATATATATGGCAAACGTACAGGGAGTGACCGATCTCATGAAATGTTGGCTGAAATTCTGAAATGCGTTTTCGATTAGGAAGGATTACTTGGTCGCGGTTGAAATACTGATTATCTTGTGGCATAAGCCTATGATATTTCGGACTCGGCAGGATGTCGGCTTTTAAATGCACTTCTTTTCAATCTCCTGTAGAAAGCGTGCTCGGTAAAAAATGACTACTTAAGTAGCATGCATTTTTGCCATTGATTTTCGATGGTCTTGCAAATTCAACTATATTTTATAGAAACCATGAACAAAAATATGCTTTCTTTTAGTCACTCAATAGATAATCATGTCTTCTTTATATTTTATACTTAAGGAAGAAGTATAATTAGGTTTTAAATAAGTTTCTAATCATGAGACTTCTGAAGATCGCGAAATGTCAATTCACATAGCATCGTACCTGGACGTTTACCACTGCTTCTCATGAAATGAACAACATGGTCCGCATCCATTGCAAAATTTTATGGACTCTCTATGATATCTCTTTAATAGAATAGAAAAATATGTGATTTTCTTTACGCGGAACGCATGCACCTTGCAGACTGAAATTACTAAGCGCTAATGCAACGAATGATCAGGCTCCAAATTATTCGGCAATTGGAAAAATTTTTTAAAACCTAATTATACTCCTACCCTAAGTATAAAATATAAAGAAGACGTGATTCTCTATTGAATGACTAAAAGGAAGCATATTTTGATTTATGGGTTCTATTGAATATCCGCTAAAACTTATTTCTGCCCTAACCAACACTACTAATCTGTGAGCACTTTTGATCCGCGGTGATTACCTAAAGACAAATTGCTGCTTAGGAAAACTGGCGATAAAGTGCGGCTACTTGCAGTTCTGGATAAGTACGCCCCAGAAGAGAGCCTTTCTTTCGCACTCTAAAGTTAGAATAACGCATTAACTGTTCGGTAATATGTGGTTATGCAGCCGAACCTGATGGACATAATACTGTTGACGTACTTAATTATTTTTAGTTGGTGTGATTACGTTGGCAGGGTGTTGCTGTGCGTTGCGATGTTGCTGTGTTCTGCTGTTTCTTTGTTCTCGTGTCTACCTTTTTCGGTCCAATGCCGGTGGTCCCTCTTGACTCTCGGCCTGCCGTCTCCTTCTAACTTTCGCGTTAGAAGTTTCACGGTTAAAGTTTAGGGCTGCGATTAAGGGTTAAGGTTAGGGTTGGGCTTAGGGTAAGGGGTTAGAGGCTAGGATTAGGGAGCTAGGGTTAGGGGTTAGAGTTTGGAGTTAGGGTTAGGGGCAAGGGTATTGGATTAGGGCACCTACTTTCTGACCACTCAAAGTGCAACCGCGCATTCCTAACAGCTTTTCTTTTGCATGCAATTACTTGACCTCGTCACTTGTGCGCTCCCCGGCCCCACCTGTAAGAACCCCTATTACCACCGGTCCCGTATTACAGGCGGCTGGGGTTTGTTTGCCGCACGTGCGGTTACATAACCACATCTGACCGAGAGTACTAGCCAGTCCGTTCAGTATGGCATGCAAGAATGACGGCAAACAATCGATTGCTAGCACTGCACCAATGAGGGCATTTCCGCAAACAGTGCTGTCCGGGGCCTAACTCGGAATCTTCCTTGCAACATCATTGCCTTTTTGTCACCCGACTAAGTCTTTATCGCCTTGTGGCAATTGCCACGGGGGCTGGTATCATGTCAGTTGATTTTAGACTGAAGATCTCTGTCAGCGCTCATGCAGTTAGCATAAGTAGATGTGCGATTCTGATAGGCAGTAACTTTCTGCAATGATGGTGCTTATATCTCCTCGGAATGAAGCCGTTGATGATCGCATTTCCACAGAACGGAGTAGGACTGGGCACGGAGACAATCAGTGACCAATTCCATGCAATATTAACCGAAATTCTGGAATGCGCTTTCAATTAGGAAAAATTACGTAGGTGGCAGCTGTGTGACACAGCTGCGAGGGGTTCGGCTCCTCAGTGCGTTCCCCAGCGTCCTCTATGCGATTTCTGGTACATGGACTTCATAGCGTTTTTAGAAGTAACACCACTGAGAAGGTAATTTTTAGCTCAAAGGCGACGGTATTTAAAGCCGTTTGACCTCGGAGAGGGGTCGATGTCCTCGCCGCTACCTTTTGAGGCTCGTCGGCACACAACTCCGGTTCTCTGTTGGTTGCTGTCGGATGCCTGAGCGACTGACCGCCACCGTTAGCGCTAGAGGGGGGGGGTGGCGGGGGAGGCAATGAAGGTGACTGGCCCCCCTCTGATCAAGAGGCAGAAGAGGAGTGTTGCAGCGTCGTAAAACTGGGGGGGGGCTACGACGGAATACGTTAAAGTGGAGCAAACGAGCGCCCAATGCGACGGACTTCCGTGTGCCAGTCAACCAATGAACATGCTCCAGGTCATAGGCGCAACCCCAGCGCCTGTTGCAACCCGTCCGCGTCTTTCGCTTATAGATCAGTCAGGACGCGGCAGGTGGGCCGGCGCCGTTGGCCTAACATATGAGGGTTTGGGCAGCTTTCGGGTGCACAGTAGTCGACAAACTGAAGTTGTACCTTACCGTTCCTATTTGTCTTTCGCGGCACACCCTTTAGCCGTGAAAGACAGTTATTGTGAGCTGTAGATTGCGATTAGATGATGAATACTCTGTGTTCACTAATGGCATCTTTTCACCCCTTCAGCTGAAATGGCATCTTACATTTCAGCGTCCGCACATGCCCAACCTAGATTGCTGAGCCAACTAGTTTTCAGAGCTGGGTAAGATGTGGTTATGTAGCCCCACCTGATGGACACTGTGGTTAGGGGTTAGGGTTAGGGGTTGGAGGTTAGGATTAGGATTAGGTGTTAGGGTGACTATTTCTCAACCACTCACAATGCAACCGCGCATTCTTAATAGCTTTTCTTTTGCACACAACTACTTGACCTCGTCGCCTGTGCGTTCTCCGGCCCAACCTGTAATAGCTCCTATTACCACCGGTCCAGTATTACAGGTGTCTAGGGTTTGGTTACTTCTGATGGGGCTACATAACCACATCTGACTCAGAGCTGTTCCCCACAAAAGGTTACCGATAATTAAGAAGTGAGTGCCCCCTTCTTAGTTTTTTCGTCACAGAGAACTCAAACTCTCTGTCTGTCAATTAGATTTAACTTGAATAGTCATACCGTGTGTTTAGTGCGTCGGACTACCCGCTAAGAAGGGAAAACACGGCGCCAAAATCTTCCTCAGCTTCTTTTGGCATTTAGAATCTATCCAGTAACCGAGTCTAGTAAGCACATGTGACGATTCCCAAGAGGGTGAGGATCTTATTGCTGTTAGTTTTAATCTGTTTCGGCTCCCCAAACTAGATGTCTGAATCGACACCATGCTTAAAAATAATAACTCTACATTTAACAAATTAAGACCTGACGATATTCGTCATTCTATTTCTCCTGTTCAGTTCCTCGCCCCCATATCCTGCGAGCATTTTGATTCTTGATTTCTTATTTTCTGTGGTGTCCTTTCCTAATTAGATTCTAACAAACAACCGGGAAACCGTATCACAGAAGTCTTTGGAAACTAGAGCTCGCTTGAAATCAGAAATGCACCCACACACGATGACTTCGAAGTCATATTTGGTCCGTCCTTTTCGACCTCAAATCCTAGCTGGAGTGGTGTCTTTCTGGATACTGTCTTATTCGTGTGCTCGGCTTTTTGAGGGACAACGACAACGATCGAAATGTGTTTATTGTCATAGGATACTAAACCCCTAGGCAATGCCTAACTTCGGAAATGGAATTCTCTCCTTCTAAGTACCGGAGTTTGCGCAGTAGTCCCGATACCTCTAAACCCATTCTCTTTCAGCTTACTCCTATATCCCTATGTTCCACAATTAGAATCACTGACTCACTGCAACCGTTTGGACATTTCTTCACGTTGATAGCTCGACCGTCCTTTCCGGGGATGTCCACCGTATGCTCCACAGCAGCGTGGGAGTAGGGACGGTGATTTAAGCGTGAATGCGTTTCATGTGGTAGCAGACTTGCGCTCCGTCTACCGCGCTGTCTCCTCCTACCCTACCTGCGCCCGGTACCAAGACCGGGAGTGGAAGAGGGCGCGGGCGGTTGGTGCGACAGGTGCCCCCACCTAGGCGTGCCACCACACCGTCATGTGCTCCACACAAGGGTTAGAGCAGGCACGATGACTTGTGCGTGACTTAGTTGATAGGGGTAGTAGAATGGTAGTGGGGCGCTCACCGATCGTTCTTACAGAACTCATTCGTTCCGTTGTGCCATATGGGCTCGTTCTCGAGCCCATATGGCAGTCGCACGGCGGTGTATGATATAGGCAGAATGCTATTACCGGCAAAGACAAGCGAGACTGGACTGGAGACAGTCTCCCTTGTCTTCGTCGGTACTAACAGTGGTAGCAGACTTGCACAGCAGCTGCCACACTCTCCTCTCCCCCACCTGGGTCCTGAGTCAAGACATAGTCAACAGGACCGGAGGCGCGAGAGGACGCAAGTGGTTAGCACGGCCGGACTCGCATACCAACACACCCCTGGTCCACATAAACACTTGGCCAGGACTTTAACCAACAGCAGCAAGAGGAACAACTGGCGCGGCCGAAGCTGCCCCTAGGAGTGCCACCACACCCGTCTCTGGTCCCCCTAGGTGGGAGTGCCATAAAGGTCACATTCAGAAGGAGCCACTGCAGCCTGACTCTCAGACCATCAGTCCACCACCCCACACAAATACACAGCGGGCTGACTGCGAGGTCCAAGAGTTATCCTGTCAGTTTGGCAACTTTCCAAGCCGCGACTTTTGACGTACCGTGAAAGCCTCAGACACGTTAGATTGTTTATAATTAGGAAAATGAACTGAGTCGTTGGCTGCATTCTCTGTTCTCATTCCCAGGCCTTAGCCACTATCTGAGCCGGTCAGTATGTGGCGGTCAAGGATGCAAGATCAACCGCTGTCGCACACAATAATTCCGTTCCGTCTAATGTCAGAAGTCAGGGAGCTGTGAGAACAGGTGTATTCTGTACACAGGGCAGTTTGCCGTGAGTTGTCTGTTTGCTTGTATCGGAGCTAAGCGTCCGTTTCCGGAGAGTGTCAGTCGCGGTGAGTTATTTACGCAGTGTCAGCAGGAGGGGATGACGGGCTGAGTGCTGGTCATGTGACTGGACGGATTAGGGGAGGAATAGGGGGCACATGATCACAAGGGCCAGGCCATCAGACGCGCGTGAGATGTTTAAGGTTTGTGAGGGCAGTCGAGAGTCACTGCAGCTAGACAGGAGGTGCCTCACTTCTAGCCGGCGGGGGTGGCGGTGTGTCGGCGGCGTGTCAACGGTTGTCGCGCCCATCGGCCGACAAAAGGGAGCCGGAGAAGGGGGCACTGGAGCGGCTGCTACAAGTTCACCGAGACAGGGAGTAGACGCAGTGGCTGACACATTTAGGGACCCCGTCTGCGCGTGCCACATGCACGATATGACCCCCAAAACACGAGTGCCAGGATTTCACCCGACAGGGGTTTGGCGGCATACATCGCACATGCGGGAGACTGCCAGAGATCACTTTAGGAAGGAGCCGCCGCAGCCTTACTTTCAGTTCACCAGCTTGTCACTCCACACAAACACACACACACACACACACACACACACACACACACACACACACACACACAAGCGGGCTGACGGCGGGGACTAAGTTGGAGCGTCAGTTGGCAGCCCTCAAAGCCACGGCGCTTGGCGCACCGCGACAGTCTCAGACTCGAATCACACATGCAGCAGAGGAGCCGCATGGAAACGAAGCCGAGACACAGATTTCCCACTTGCGTGCGAGGTGGCAATTGGATGCTTGTGGTGGATGATGATGGTGCGTGATGTAGGTGGAGGAAGATGTGATAGTGTGGCGTAGCCGGCGCTTGTCTACCACAGGTTTTCGGGAATGAACGTATGACCTAATAGGCCCATACGGCGTGTGCAGTAGGGGCAGTTGGGGCGGATGCGTCTAGTGCATGTTGGTGCTCCAGGTACTGGTTCGCCAGTCTCTGTGTGGTGGATTCGCAAGTGACCGACCAGGCCGATGTGGGAGGTGAATGTACGGGGACAGTGTGGTCAGAAGAAGTCGGCGGTGTCAATGTGGGCTTCGGAGATGGTGATAGTGGTGGACGCACGCACCGCGACAGCGTCGCGTAGCGAAAACAACCTGCTACAGGGTATCACTCCACGGGAACAAATTTGCCACCGCCTTCAGCGTCTACACCCATCCCCTTATCACCAACTTGATGAAGAGAAGAACAAGTTTGTTGAAAATCTTCACACCACCCCTGCAACCGTGCCGATGTCGGACAAGCCGGCTGTCCTTGGCGATCTCAATGGCTGCCTCGACACAGAACATACATCCTGGGTGGAAGTGCTCTGTTGCCGAAGCATCAACAGCTGTATCAGCATTAATATTCTCCCCCTACACTCGAATCACACATGCAGCAAGGAAACAGCATGGTGACTCAGCCGAAACGCACACTCCCTACTTGCGTGGGAGGTGGCAGTTGCATACTTGTTTTGTGTGATGATGTTGTGTGATGTAGGTGGGGATGATGTAATGGTGTGGTTTAACTGGCGGTTGGCTACCGTGGGTTTTTGTGAATGCGCATGTGGCCTAATAGGCCCATACGATAGGTGAGTGTGAGGGGACATTGATGGGAATTGAGGCGGATGCATCCGGTGTATGTTGGTTCTCCAAGCACTGGTTTGCCAGTCTCTGTGCTATAGGTTCGTAAGTGACCGACCAGGCCGATGTGTGAGGCGAAGGTACGGGAACAGTGTAGACAGGAGAAGTCGGCGCTGTCAGGGTCGGTTTCGGTAATGCTGCGGCTACTGATGTTGGACAAGCTGGTCGACGGGGAGTGGGTTGAGCTGGACATGGTGGATGTGCAGGAGGTACTTGGTGCGTCGAAACTACAGTCAATTCCGCTCTCGTGGATACGCATGTGCCCCAGAAGGCCTCTGCGGTGAGTAAATGTGCGAGGGCAGTGTGGACAGTGAAGGCGCATGCGGCGAGTGTACGCTAGTGTTCCAGGTACCGGTTCGCCAGCCTCTATGCCATGGATTTGCAAGTGACCGATCGAGCCGATGCGTGAGGTGAATGTGCGGGGACAGTGTGGGCAGGATAGGTCGCAAGCCACAGGGTAGGTTTCAGTCGTGATGATAGTGGTGCTGCCGTTGTTAGTGGTTGGCGCGCTGGTCGATGGGGAAATCACTGGGCTGTGGGTGGCGAGTGGGCAAGTTGTGCTAGGCGTATTCATCCTGCGGTGTATTCCGCTGTCAAGGATATGGCTGAATAGGCCCATTTGGTTGTGAGGGCAGTTTCAGCGAATGCAGCGAGTATATGTTGGTGCTCCAGGCTCTGGTTCTCCAGCCTCGGGACGATTGATTCGCAAGTGACCCATCAGACCAATGCTTGATGTGGATGTGCGATCGCAATTAAGACAGGTTGGGACCGAACCCGCATCACTGGAGGTGGGGGGTGATGATGGCTATTGTGTTGGTGGTTTTCGGGACGCCAAGAACGTTTTGGTAGGTGATGGTGGAGGTGGTGATGGTGGTGGTGATGGTGATGGTGGTGGTGGTGGTGGTGGTGGTGGTGGTGGTGGTGGTGGTGGTGGTGGTTTGTGGCAGGGGTAATGAGTGACGGCAGTGAGGCACGGGGATTCCACTCGGCGTTTCTGCCACTGTCTCTGATGATGGATTGGAGCAAGAATCTGAAACGTCAGGCGAATAAGGCTGTTGTTCCAGCGACCGCTTCTGCTTCTTATCAACTAGTTCCCGGAACTCGCATCTCCCGTTGTATTGACAAGTTTTTAAGTCGTCGGTAATTATTACATGGACACTAGTACGCGAGAAACTTTTTGTACAACATGTGCAGAGGAGCGGCCCATGGACTAGAAGAGGGCCGCGGTATGCCAAGCTCCATCATGTGGCTGAATTCGACCCTGGCGATAGCCAATTTGTCAGCCACTAAACGACAAGGACGTCTTAAAACGAGTGGTTCCGTAGTCGAAATATAATGCATGACGGAATGTTTAATGGGCTCGTCGAACTGCGGAGGCCGGCTAATAGGCGAAAATTCTGAAAGAAAATGATAAAAGGGAATGGACAATGGAAGTATTGAAGTGCATGGACCAGGGTATGAAATGGTACAATTTGAACGATTAGAATATAAGGATGTCATCGGGCCAAAACGTTTATGGGACCCGGTATCAATGAGAAGACCGAAAAACAATATAAAATCAGCACTGAGAATGGCGGCATGAACATCAGCAATAACAAATATCCACCGGAAAGGACTTTGTAACCCAAGGCCTAAAGTCAGGAATCGTTGACTAAATATTTTACTAGGTGTACTATTGGCTGTTTGGAGAAAATTGAAGAGTTTGGTGACTCACGATCAGTCAGAGAAGGCGGTATGAGACTGATGTCAGCACCAGTGTCTACAAGAAAATTATAGCCGGAACCCTTGTCGAGACTGTGAATCAGACGACTTGGGGAGGTTGAACTGACCAAGTTCGCCGTCGTTACCGACCGGCAGGCACATCTTCCGCCGAAAATTTCTCGCAACGACATTGGGATTGGCAGTGATGGGCATTTAACCCATAGGTGCGGTGGGAGTAGCAGGAACTATCAGAGGTGGACGGGGCTGACACTGCAGTGGGATACCTCAGACGGCGGGCAGTGGACGGACTTTGACAGCGAGAGACACGTAAAGCACGAAGCTGGAAAACTTAAGGTATGAGGAGGTCTTGACGTTCCATGACATTCTCGATTGAAGGCGTAGTTGGCGCAGCCGTGATGCGAATAGCAACATTTACTGTAACGGCAGGCCGGTAGTACTCGAGGATGCCGTCAGCAGGCCCCGCGGGCATCTGTGCAGACGAAGAAGGAATTAAGGCGCAAGGATAGCTTGGACGAAAGAGGACTGCCGTTGGAGGAGAAGCTGCTTCAAGGTCAAGGCGCGCAGCTCAATTTCAAAGATAAGTGAAGCTCTGCATTTATCTGGATATTCTTAAGTAATTAATGCCTGTTTTTTTACTTGAGTCCGTTTTAAAAGTCGTCTTTCTATATAAGGTAAAATTTTTTCCCAGTCTGTTTGACAGTCTGGCAAAATAGTCGTATTTTGTAAAAAATCCATTGTAGTGAATCCTTTCTCTACTACCGCTTTCTAGTTTTTGCAGTTATAAAATAGTAATACTTGCTATTCAGTGCGCTTTTCCGTACGTTGGCAACGTTTTGATCCTTCTTCTGTAACGAAAAACTTTTTTTGTCTGTGATGCCCCGCAGAGCACGTGCTAAAAGGCGAAAGCTTGCGGCCTCCCCACCGTCTCTGGGTGCTAAAATTGTGACTGAAGACATGGCAGACGCCAGCGTATGTTCTTCGCCGTCTGCAGATCTGATTAACTCACAAATCCCTTTAGTACATGTAGAACCTCTCGACCCTTCAGTCGTCCAAAAATACGCCTCTGCTAGTCGTAGCAGGCCATCAGCCGGCGAAATAATCGATCAGCTGATTTATGGCGACATAAACAGCACTTCTGAAAAAGTAATTGAACAAGCTTTTAAACTTATTGGGGTAATAAGTTCGGAAACTGAGGAACGAATTAAACGCAAGCATAATTTCGTACTGCGAAACATTCCGAGCCACTTATCTGCTATGGAGGGAACGCATTTGTTCCTGCAAAGTTGTGGCTTGAGTTTTAGTGTCGCACAAGCTAAGCGACTTCGCTCGCTTAGTCGTAATGCGCCGATACTAGTTACCCTTTTCTCCATGATAGAAGTCGATTTTATCTTGTCGAGTAGGGAGATGGCTAGAGACATCTGCCGTAAATGGCGCTGCTGCGTTTCGCCAGACCTCACACCCCTGCAGCGAAGATTGAATAAAATAAAATCGGCAAAAACCAACACTAAGATAATGACACCTACTGTCAGTCTGAATATGTCCTCTACAACACCACCTGCGGCATCTGCAAGTCACGGCATAGTCAATTCCGTAGGGAGTTCGACTACTTTTAATGCTGACCTCTTTAAACACACCACCACGCCTAGTATAAACACGCCTCTATCGACTGCCTCAGCAACCCCTAGTAAGCCTAAGCATGTGTCTAAGTCAAAGGCAAATCCAATTGCTGTCTCAGCCACTCGGACACCCAATAAATCCAGCACCATTATAAAATCTTTTCCTCCACAATCGGCTAACAGTGCCTCAAATACCCCGACTCAAAACGTACCGTGTTCCCAACTGCCCCCCAGCCCTCATATCGAGGCAGTTAGGCCGAATATGCCGATTTTCCCACCGTTTAATAAAACTCTTGCTCCAATGGAAACAATGCGTCCCCCACCCCCTAACCTGTTTCCTCCATGGCCGTTTTACCAATTTATTCCTCATGATAATGTCCATACTGAATCAGTTAATTCATCCGATCCCCAGTTTCGTTCCGGCGGGAATACGTTGCAGTATCTGCCACGCGGATTTCCAGCTGAAAATAAGTTAGCTAACAATAGTTACCAGTTTACCTGCCCGTCATTCCCTCCCCCAAGTCCTACCCCTTTTTATCCACGTCAGAATTTTTCGATGCCACAAAATTTTTGCAGAAGCGGATGGTTGCATCCGGACCGTTTGCTCCGTGGGCGACCCTGAAATGGACGATGTAGCCCACCTCCCTCAAAAACTAACAGCCTTTCCCTTCAAACTTTTTGTTTTAAATGCCAGATCCTTGCTTAATAAGATGCCTTTGTTTCAGACTCAGGTGTTCGTCCATTGTCCTGATACTGTTTTAGTAACTGAGACGTGGGCATCAGCCTCAGTAGCTGACTCCGAACTCTCTCTTCTAGGCTACAATTGCATTCGAAATGATCGCCAAGATAGTCGTGGTGGGGGCAGCTGCGTCTACGTTAAGCAAACACTTACATTTTTGCCGTTGGACCTCCCGCACTTTTCCGCAGTAGAAGGCAGCTGCTGGCTCCAGGTTGCACTAAAAAATAAGTTCTCCTTACTCATCGGCTGCGTCTATCGCCCTCCCAACGCCAATGAAAATTTTGATCGTTTACTCTCACAGGCATTTCATGCTGCGGCCGACGTAAGCTTTAAGTATCAACTGGTTGCGGGTGACTTTAATCTCCCTGAAGTCCGCTGGTCTCCGCCTTCAGGCCCCAGAAGGTTCGATGACTTTCTTGAGGCTGTGGATGTCGGGATGTGGACTCAGGTTGTCGATTTTCCCACCCGAGGCTCAAGTATACTTGACCTAATTTTCTGTAGAGGCTGCTTGCCATCGTCAGTGTCATCCCTAGGCCCACTCGGGGGCTCAGACCATGACATAGTTGTTTCAACGTTGGAATTCGAGGCTGACGAAATGTCGTCCCAAAAGTATAACTTATTCCGCGATTTCCGATCAACTCGCTCAACTGAATTATTAACACACCTTAATTCCTACGACTGGACTGAGTTCTTCCTTAGTGCGGATGTAAATGTTTGCACTGCAAAACTGTACGAAATTTTGGATCCGCTTATTTCTCGTTTTGTCCCCCGTAAGAAAATTATTAATGTTGGGGATGGGATTTTCCTACCCTTACCCTTTCGTCGCAGATTGCACAGACTTTATCGTCGTTTCCATCTGCAGAACGATATTTCTGTTCTGCCCTTGATTTGTGATATTTTTGATCGAGCTAAGAGATTGTCTGAAGAAAAACAGCTAGTCGAAGAGGTCCAGTTCACCGAAAACCATTCGTAAAATGTCTCGAAACTTTTCTCTAGAAAACTACGAACTCAGAGAAAGACGCAGTATCCCATCCTTCGAGACGATCTCGGAAATCCCATAGTTGATGCCCAGTTAACCGCGGATAGCTTCAATGATTTCCTGTCCAAAACGTTTATTGAAGAAAAGTCAAGTTGGCGAACGCACGTTTTCGGTAATTCTTCCTCAGGCCAATACAATTGCATGAAGAGTCGACCACTCCGCTTCCGGCCATCCAGTCATTGACCGGGGCAGTTCTAGAAACTATAAGTTTCACTCTGTGGGATGTGACTGTTGCGATTCGGCGTTTTCGTCAATCTTTTAGTCCAGGCCCTGATGGTGTCCCTGTAAGCATTTTAAAAGCCGATGCAAACACGATCTTCCCATCCCTCTTATGCAAGATATTTAATCTTGCTCTTGAAAGTGAAACTTATCCTACCTTGTGGAAGGAATCACACATTTTGCCCATTCCTAAGCACGGCAAATCTACATCATTTGATGACTGTCGGCCATTAAACACCCTCCCCGCAGTTTCGAAGATCTTAGAGACATTGATCAAAGATAAGATTATGTGTCACTTAACAGCGAATAACTTACTGAGTGCTGCTCAGCATGGATTCCTCAAAGCTCGATCTTGTGACACCTGTGAACTCTCTTTCTTTGACTATGTTCTCCAATCTAGGGACCATGGTTTTGCTCTTTACACAGTATATTTCGATTTCACTAAGGCTTTTGACCGTGTTGACCATGCTCTTCTCCTCTTGAAATTGTCCTCTTTCGGAATAGGTGGCAAACTTTTGAATTTTATATCCTCTTATTTGGGCACTCGTACACAACGCGTTAAGATTTCCAATACCATCTCCAACCCCACACGTGTGAGGAGTGGAGTCATTCAGGGTAGTGTACTCGGCCCGCTTTTATTTTGCCTTTTCGTTAATGGTGTACCCGATTTATTTCAGAATGGTAAGCCTTTCAGGTATGCCGATGATCTTAAAGTTGCATATCGATATAAGCCGGCAGATCATGACATCGTGCTCGAGCTCCTAAAGAGCGATCTACAGGCTTTCGCCCAGTGGTGCCGCACATGGCGCCTTTCTCTTTCCTGGCATAAGTGTCAGTCATGGTAGTTGGCGACGACCGCCAACCTCAACTAAGTATTGAAGGTCACGCAATAAATGTGCCAGGGGTTATGAAGGATTTGGGCGTATCATACTCCAAGAGTCTCAATCTCTCGGAGCACTGTGCCTTGATAGTCTACAAAGCACGCAGAACGACCGGGTTTATCCTCCGAAATTTTAAAACTAGGGACATCAGAATGCGCCTTTTCAACATGTTCTTTAGACCTGGTCTGGAATACTGTTCGTTTTCATTTAGCCTCATGCGTGCTACTGAGCGGAAGAAAATAGAATCCGTTCAACACTTTTTTACCAAGAGAATTTTAACCCCGGAACACCGACATTTGTCTTACCAAGAACGTTGCCGGCTTACAGGCCTCGACCCTTTATGGTTCCGTAGACTAAAAAAGGGACTATTTTTGCTATTTAAACTCTTATATAATCACACATTTAACCCACTCACCTCTTTAAGACATCATATCCACCCACGACGTAACAGTCACCGTGAGGTCTTTTTATTTCTGCCTCTAGCACGTACTGTTAAATATCGTCGGTTCTTTTCCGTAAATGCAATTGCTATTTGGAATAAACTACCCATGAGTGTGAAAATTCTGCAAAATTATTCTTTATTTAAGAGAACTATTACTCGATTTTTGCATTCAGAAAAGCTCCCACAAATTTTGGGTGCTGAAAACTCTGATCGACTGTACCGTAGCGATGGCGTTTGTGGTCTCTGAACACTATGGCCGGTCTCACCAGCTGTTCCTCAACGCCTCTACTTTGGCTATCCCCAACTTCATGAAAGGGATTTGACGTCCGATAATCTCCGATACCGTGCAACCTCCCCCCTTCTTGACGGTCGATATTCTACAACCGCCGGCAGTTTTTTCTCCTGAGCCCTCCAAACCATAAAAACCACCATCAACTGTATTTTTATCCCTTTCGCTCAGGAGTTTTTTTCACTGCTGGTCGGATTTGTGTTTAATCGCTTCCCTTGACAATGCCTGTAAACTGGCATTAAATAAAAAATTTATTTATTTATTTATTTATATGGTGACATCAAGATTTTGGCCGTGCGTCTGCCGCTCCAAACGCGTAAGAAACTGCGTGGGCTTCCCGTTACCGAGGTCCTCCTCGGAAATCAAGCACTGTAGACGCTTTTGTATTGATAGGGGAATGCAGATGTGAGCCTCCTTCAGAGCAGTATATGGGGCTTCTGTGGACGGACAGCATATAATGTTGCGAAGGTCCATGATAATATCCATTTGCAATGTTGCCGCAGTGTAGTAAAATTTCGTATCCTCTTTTGTAATCTGGAGGCCTGACGATGAATTATTTTTGAAAGTTGTGTCAAATTTTTTACAGGCCGTATTTTTGATTCACTAAAACAAAAGGCTTTTCATGTCACTACACGTCCTTTGATCGAGGCATTCTCACCTTTGATTGGAATGCGACGAATGCATACTACATTCACAAAGGTGGGTTTAAAATAAGTGCTAACGGCTGTCGGTCGGTGAGTCCAGCCTTCATCTGTAGCAAAGTTATTAGCAGGATCATAAACATAACCTACTATAAAGGTCCTCGAGGATTAGTATTCCTTTTACAGCATTCAACATGAATTCCGAGGGAGAAATGTTTTTGACCAAATAATCCATTTGATGGTGCAGTGATCCAGCTCGTTAGCGGAGGACACAAGAGTCCATGTCGTTTGCATCGACTTACAGGGGGCATTTCATAGTGCTCTACACTCTCGGTTACTCTACAAGGTCCGTGAGTCCGGCATAAGGGCAAACCTACCAGACTGGGTAGAGAACTTCATGATCTGTAGATAATAGTCTGTGCGCATTGGCAGTACGAAATGATTGTCAGTGCCAGTTGTGAGTGCGGTATCTCAGAGCTCTGTGCTCGGACCATTTCTGTTTTTGATTTATGTCAATATCTGCGTGAAAAGACTTGACTACGGATGACATTGAAATGTGGCGTGCGATCAAATGCGAAACTCATGAATTGACTGTGCAAGAAGGACTTAACTGCCTACGTGACTGGTCTGAAAAACGGCTGCTGAATTTCAACATTGAAAAGTGTGTCGCACTGCTTCTCAATACGAAGAAGGAGAGCAGATGGAGATGATCATCAGTACCTCCTTGAAGAAAGGTTCCTGTCAAATGCGGTCAAAAGGGGCCCTGAATAATCACTGAGTCATCTCTGAAGCCCTCCTCTCAATGCGTCAGGACGACGAAAAGGGCAACTAATGTATACTTTGCCATTGAAAGAACTTCATTGGCATAGGTATAGACCTGTTTAAAAATTAATATGGGGCCTTTATTCCCTTGCAGCTGAGGTATAAAATCCAGGTGTGGTGCGCCCTGCTAAAAACATAATAAATTGGTCAAAAGGGTCCAGAGAATGACGACCAAAATCGTGAAAGGCGTTAAGACTTTAACTTGCAAACGCAGACTTGGTGCACATAACCAGTTTTTTCTTAAGTGCTGGCAGATCCGAAGAGATCTAATGAAAACCTACCGGATTGTGAGGAATCGGGACTCTGCCCTGCACTTCGAGTACTACCTCTCATTGACCACGGCAACAAACCTACGTGAGAACTCCCACAAACTTCGAGGGATCAGATTTCGCCTAGATGATCGTAGGTACCCGTTTTCGCAGAGAGTTGTCGGTACCTAGAACGGACTTTTTGAGGACGTAATAATCGCAGACCCAACATACACATTAAAAAATCGGATGTATTTTTGTTTTAAAAATATCGCCCAGATGGTCAGAAAAGCTCTGTTGCACCAACCAGCGCTTCGCATATACCTAACGCTAATGCATATGACTATTATTTCATACTTTACACTATCTTCCACAACTGCGGTTTGCGGTCCCATATTTTTGAGATAATGCTCTATTAAATGTATATGTTGTTAACAACACTTTGTAGCATGCCCCTTTGAATTGGAATATGGCATGTGCCGTCTAAGCAGGGTCTTTGTCACACACACACCAAACACCAGTTGTACTTTGTTTATACTTTCCTGGTAACATTTTCTTTTTTTATGCTTTAGGTCTGCCCAATTGACAGTAACTTCGATAAGAGTCTGGTCTGTATTCCAATTTCGTCAATCCGCACTTTGTGTGTGTTTTATTATTAATGCTAAATAAATACTCGCCACTGCTCTTCACGTTATACGTCATTGTGTGTGGTGTGAACTGTCTGTCTCCATCTCACTTGGAATATTACAAATTTGGTGGCAGCGATGCCCGGCTCGAAAGATCCCGTTCGAGAACCCACGGTAACGCCTGACTCACGCCCAAAAATCACAACGGCGTGCCTCCGTCACCCTTCGCCCCTCCTGAAACCTATTCCAGTCTTGCCCAACACTTCAAAAACATACAATACTGTTCTCGGCCAAAGCCTGTTCTAACCCCACCACCAACTCAACTCTACCCGACATCTTCCATATTAGCCTTCACTCCCCATCCGATAAAACCCCCGGTCCTACGTCATGGTGACAATCTAGATCAATGGATCTCTTCAACAGAGCCTTACTCGGATTCGGTCCCCGATAACGTCAGAAAGACCACGCTTAAATCACTTTTTCGCCCCCGAACTTGTAAACAAGGTAGATGGACTGGCGTCCTCTCCCTTCTGCTCATTTGAAGAATACTTTGGTGCCCTTCAATAAATATTTCATTCGGAGTCAAGCCAAGTCGCGGAACAACAGCGGTCCTCCAATAGAGCCCAACGGGAAGGCGAGACTCTGTTAAGTTTTCATATAGAATTAAAAAGCCTGTCAGTTCGCGCCTTTCCACCCCACGGCGACGAATGCGTAACGTTTTGTTGCATGATGTCGGGTATACACGACCGAGAACTAACGTTGATTTTCACCAGCCGTCCACCGGCCAACGTCAAGGAGACTCTTGACTTGGACGCGGCTCGACGCACCCAATTTCCCTTGGCTCAGGAACATCAAACCACCAGAGACCCAAGTACGTAGGGTCACCCTCCCAACCTTCCAGGCCGGTTCACACCCTACCACACCCAACCTCCCAAGTTTCAAGGTCCACCGAACAACCCTCACTGTTGCAACTGCAACCGCTTTGGCACAGCCGCCAAGAAATGCGGCCACAATGCAGGTAACCAGCCTTTACCCCCTGGTCGCCTTATAAACCTCCCCTCTGATTTTAAGCCATTAACAATCTGGGGCACAGTGGCAAATAAGAGAGTCAGCATTCTTATAGACACGGGCGCAGACGTCTCCCATATTTACTTTAGCCTCCTCCGCGGAACGAACTAAAACCAGTTGGAATTTCGTTAACTATAGATTCTCACTGCTAATAATTTTATCCTCCTGCGTATCTTCTCCGCCACAGTACCAGTCTCCATCAAAGACAAAACTATCCGACATTACTTCCTCGTGTCCTCCGAACCCAAATGGAATGTCATACTCGGCTGTGACTTTTTAAAACGGCATGCCCAAGCCATTACCTCCCCCCAATTCTCAGTCCCTCATCCTCAAAGACGACAAGGTAACCGTGGACGGAAACAGTGTCGAAATTGGTGCATGACCACCTCTCGACCCTTCTTCCATCGAAGACATCCTACCGGACAACATTTCGGCCGATGATCGTCGTGCCCTATACCACGCGTTGGTGCCGTTCAGATCCGTTTTCACGTGGGCAGACCATGCTGTTGGACGGTCCAACGTAATTTAACACCGAATAAACACCGGATCTGCCCTTCCACATCACCTCCCTTCCCGACGGATACCCTTTCACTTTCGGAATGAACTAAATAAACTTGTAGAAAACATGTTCCAACAAGACATTGTTCAACCTTCCGCTTCCCCGTGGGCAGCGCCGATAACGCTGGTCAAAAGGAAAGACAATTCTCTTCGACCCTGTGTTGATTACAGATGCCTCAACGCGGTCACGGTCACAGATTCCTTTCGTCTTCCCCCTATGAATGACCTCCTAGCCTCTATGACAGGGAATAAATGCTTCTCTACCCTCGAGCTCTCCCCAATCTACTGGCAAATCGAAGTACATCCAGAGGATCGCGCCAATACCGCCTTTTCCCTGCCCTCAGGACTTTTCCAGTTCACCGCACTACCTATGGGCTTGGCCAATGCAGCGGTGACCGACCAATGTCTCATTCAGAAATTACTAAAGAACCCATGTCCATCGAAGTGCCTTGCTTACTTAGACGACGTCATAGTGTGGGGTACCACGATATCAGAACTGCTAGACAACCTTTCAGAGGTGCCAACGCGGTACCAGGAGGCCGGCATGACGCTCAATCAAAGGAAGTGCAAGTTTCTCCACACAGAAATTCACTTCCTCGGACACATGGTAAGCAGCGTGGGCCTCAGAACGGACCCCGACAAGATCCAGGGAGTCAAAGACTGGCCACAACCGGTCAACGGAGATGAAGTTCGATCATTCCTTGGCCTAGCAGGATACTACAGGGCTTGCATTCCGTCATACACTCTCCTTGCCTTCCCCCTCGCGAAACCGACCCAGAAATCCCGACCATTTAGGTGGATAACTGAGTGCGAAAACGTATTCACCCGCCTCAAATAAGCCCTTACCGTCACCCCCGTTCTCAGCCGTGACGGACCCCCATTTTTCCTATATACAGATGTTAATAGTCACGCCATAGGAGGAGTACTGTCGCAGTCAGACACCGACGGCAGAGAGCCCGTTATGCAGTACGGCAGCCGTACGCTTGATAAATCGGAAAGAAATTATAGCGCCACACGGCGCAAGATGCTACCTTTGGTTTTTTCACCAGAAACTTTGCTGCGTTCCTAAAAGGCAAACCGTCCATCATCAGGATGAACCACTCAATTCTGGAATGTCTACAAAATTTCCACGGACCGGAAGGACAAGTAGCATGGTGGCAGGAAACGTTGGCGGATTTTGACTTTACCTTTGTACACCGCCCTGGAAAGCAACACATCAACGAGGACGCACTATCGCGAATTTCCATGAGCGAGCTCCACAGGTGCTCCGCTTGCCAAGATCTCTATGTTAGTGCTCTGTCGATGACAACTTCGGCGGTGAACTGGGCTAACCTACGAGCCAACGATCCAGACTTCGGTCTCATCTACGACTGATTCGTGCGAGGTTCCATCAGACTGTCGAAAAATCAGATGTCAAGAGAAAACCGTGAAGCCCAAGCCCTGTGGGCCTCCTGGCAAAACCTTCTCATGAGAGATCGAGTGCTTTTCTTCCAGTATGATCCCCAATCCCTGACCCGCCTCGTCCTCCCTCCGTCTCATACACGCAGTGGCTGACGGGAGATACACCACCAGCTGGGTCACGCGGGACAAGGCAAACTGGAAAAAGTGGCGAGACTTCGCTTCTGGTCACCTAATCTTCGTCAAGATGTGGCACTAATATGCCCAGAGTGTGAAGACTGCGCGCGATTTAATTTAATTTATTAAATGCCAGTTTACAGGCACAGTTTACGTCCCACGCACAATCGCAGCGCACCGTCGCAACTGATTTCCATCGGCTACTCGAATCAGCGCCTTGGAGTCGACATCGTGGCCCCTTTCCCACAATCAGGGAAGGGTAATCGATACCTTTTAGTGATAGTCGACTTTTTCACCAAATGGACGGTAGCAGTCCCCCTGCCTGACCAGACAATGGCTAAGGTCGCGGACGCTATTATGTGTACGTGGATTGTCCGTTTCGGGGTTTTTTCAGTTTATTTGGTAAGGATAAAAGGCAAAGCCTTTGAAAACCCTAGTGATAACATGTCAGCTTGTTGGAAATAACTGTACACGAACAAAAATATTGACTATTAAAACGGTACTTCGTTCGTTTGATTATCATTGTCTTAGAGAAAATATTTGGGGGGTCGTGGGGTATTAGTTCAGATTCAGACTGCCGAGGGAAAACAGGGCACACAAATAATTATTCAAGCATTTCGTGAAGAGTTGCAGGGAAGTAGCCTCCACGACTGACTGAGGGAGATCGTTCCATTTATCCACTACTCTCTGCGTGAAAAATTCAGAACGAAGATTCAGCCTAGACATTGTTGTCCGCAACTTCATCGAGTGACCACGAAGATTGGGTAAAAGGTGCCACTGAAACATGTCCTCAAATTTAAGTCCATGCTCAAGGCCATGTATTATCTTGTAGACGAGGATAAGATCACCTCTTTGCTGTCTGTAACACAGAGGGAATAAATTAAGGCAATTCAGTCTGTCTGTGTAGGATTGGCTTTTTAGACCGTTTACCAGCTTTGTTGCACACCGTTGTACTCGTTCGAGGCATGCTTGGTTCTTTACTAGCCATGGCCGCCATGCTTGAATGCCATATTCTAAGTGGGGCCGAGCAAAAGTGCCGTAAACTCTCCCAAAAAGGTCTTGGTCAAAGGTTACGAAAGCCCTTTTGATTGCATGCAGCACTCCCATGGCGTTTTTTGCAGCCTTGTGGCACTGCAGTGTTGGTTTCAGGTTGTTCTGTATCCAAACCCCGAGATCCTTCTGTGAAGCTTGTGCGGCGAGCCTTATATCTTTCAGGAGATATGCCCTCAGGCTCTCATTTGAATGAGAGTTGGTTGGACGCAGACGAAGGACGGCACACTTCTCCACATTGAACTTTAGAAGCCATTTCTTCGACCACGCTTGCAGTCGGTGCAGATTATCTTGAAGGAATCTCTGATCATTCGGACCCTTAATGACTTGCCAGAGCTTAACTTCGTCTGCAAACATTATTTTGCCGCAGTCGAGTTCCTGAAGGCTGCCGTTAACGTAAAGGATGAAGAGCAATGGTCCCAGAACTGAGCCTTGAGGCACACCACTGGTCACGTTTACCCATTCTGACATATCATTCCCGATACAGACACGTTGTTTCCGACCAACCAGAAACGTCCTAATCCAGTCCAGAAGATCTCCCCGGATGTCGATGGCGCTCAATTTGTGAAGAAGACGTTGGTGCAGGACAGTGTCAAAAGCTTTGCGGAAGTCGATGTATACGACATCGACCTCAAGTGTTATTCCATCCGACCAAGGTTCCAATTTCGAAAGCCACCCAGTATATAAACTGTGTAGCCGACTCGGCATACAGAAAACAAGGACTACAGCATATCACCCACAAGGCAATGGACAGACGGAAAGAACCAACAAATCTATTTTGTCCCTATTACGAACTTTCATAGATTTAGCCAACAATGACATCTGGGACACCCTTATCCCCCATTGTCAACTATCCTACTGCAGTGCAATGCACAAGTCGACAGGCTTCACTCCCGCTATGTGGACTTGTGGCCGGGTATTTCAACTCCCTTTGGACAAAGACACGACTCACCGTTCCAACCAGGCGATGTGGTGTGGCTTCACAGGGAAAATCCTCCATCTGGACAACCTAGTAAATTCCATTATCCGTGGTCGGGCCTGTTCTCCGTCGCCCAGCGTTTACCCAACAATGTTTACCGAATACGCGAGGCTGACAACCCGAACACACACATCGTCCACTTTAACAAGTTAAAGGCTGGTCATTCCCTCGAACTTCATGACCCACCTATCATAATCCCTAGCTGGCCGAATCATCGGAGTTTCTCCTTCCAGCCACAGAAGACAGTGGCTTTTCGGAAAGGGAGGCTTTGTCACACATACCAAACTTCAGGTGTACTTTGTTTATACCTTCCTGGTAACATTTTCTTTCTTGTTTTTATTCTTTAGGTCTGCCCAATTGACAATAACTTCGGTAGGAGTCTGACCTGTATTTCAATTTCGTCAATCCGCACTTCGTGTGTGCTTTATTATCAATACTAAATAACTAATCGTCACTGGTCTCCACGTTATACGTCATCATGTATGGTTTGGACTGTCTGTCTCCATCTCACTTGGAATATTACATCTTCAAAGGCACTGTCTGTTACCATCCAACATAGTGAACTAAACTGAACTGCCGAACATAATTGGGGTTAAGGTGGTTCTGTTGTGCCTATAAAGATTACGCGGAGGTGAGGAGTGTTGACCAAAATCCAGGTGTCGCAAGTCTCCCCAATTATAATGGAATTCCCCCGCATCTTGCTTGTTGTGGCTAATACGAATCAATCATGGCAGCTCTGTTCACAGTCCCGTTTCCTTCCAATCCGAATGGCCAGTGTAAGCTTACATAGTGTCTGCCTATGTTCTTTGGGAAAAAGATGAAAATGTGCATGTTACTAGCGTGATATGGATTTTAGCCCCCTGACGCACTTTGTCGCCTTTCTTTGAACTCTTTTACTAACAAAGAGAACATCAGCTTGCATTGATAGGTCATCTACCGGACCATTCACATAGGTGACTAATTCCTTTCTGCGGAGTTAGGTTATTGTTTGTCCGCCTGATATATTGTCCCATCCTGTTATGCATTGGCAAAGCAAAGTAGTGAGGTCCCGAGACTTGAAACGTTAAGTGTCCCGCCAACAACTGGCACTACCCTAATTTCATCGTACCTATGCACACAGACTGTACTCAGCCTGAAGCGATAATAGAATTAACCATTAAGCCGTAGGAAATGTTGAATAGTTAACCAAATGCGTTTAAAAACGGAATGATAAAGACGGAAAAAAGAGGAAAATATGAAAATCTGGTAGAAAAACTCACAATAAGGGAAAAAGTGGCAGAAAACAAACAACTTTTGCTTCTTAAGTAGTGCTATATAGTCACCAATGTGCGCAAAGCAGGGAGATATCCTGTCTTGATAACTACTGCTATCCCTAGTTTACAAAGTCCTCGAATGGGTATTGCCAAGACTAAAGCTATTGTGTGCCTCAGCGAACGTATAGGTCGGTACAAAAACTGCCCAATCAAAAGCATAGTCTGCGGTACGGCTCGGAATTTTAAACTCGTCTACAAACGTTAACAGCATTCTGATTACTACGTCTCGCAGTCCTGTACTTTAACCACGTAGGGACACTTCTGCAGCATGGGTTCATATCTGGCACAACGTGAGGATCAAAGGAATACATTTGATGGACAACCCAGTCGACGATGCAGGTCGAAAGGTGAATAACGCAACCAGTCGATTGGATGGTATTTCCAGCCAATGTGTACCTACAAAGCTTTTCTGCGAGCGACCCACAGTGAACTGCGCCAACTACTTGGCCAAGATCCATGAAGACAGTCTCAACGTATCCTGTGCAATCGAGCCTAGTGAACAGGACTCTTGCGTGATGGGGAGGCTAATAAGCCGGTGTTAGTCATGGAGGATACATTAACATTCGTAGAGTATCGTCCGCACGATTAATTACATCATTCAGTCAGGGCAGCACAGACGTTAGTTCTCAGCTAGCCAGCCAGCCAGGCATAGATCACAAGAAAAGGGGAGTTAGGACACCAACCCAGCCAGTTAGGAAACCGACTATTCTAAAAGTGGACGTAGGTAAAATTAGGCTAGGTAGTGTTCGGAGGATTAAGAGTACAGTGTTCCATCTTGGGGCCCTCCTAATTACCCGTTTGGTGAATGTGACTCAGCGCCCGTAAGTTAACTTACCAGACTTCCCACTGGAAGAGTACACAAGATTTTCGCCATATATGCAGAGAATCTGAAAAAAACTTGCTGTAGCAAATTTGGTGGACTTTTAGCGGACAGCCATCCTGACCGGTGTGGAGCGATTGCTCAAGACCCCGCAGCCCCTAAGTCACTCAGCTTTTGCAGTGAGCCGTTCCAGACGCTCTGACCCGAAATCACATGACCAAAAGCTCGGGTATACCTGCGTCCGCACAGAGTCGCAGCTGTCCATGCGCCACTTGGACGTGCCACCCCCTGCAACCAACAACATGAGCCACAGGGGCACCAACGCCCGCCAAATACAAGACACACCTACTGGATACCATTTGAACTTAGCCCTCGAGCCTACAAAAGTGGTCGTAACCACTGTCCCAGGGACTCTCAGGCATGACTGGACGCAGTCAACACCAGTCCTGGCTTCACTAGTGGCCACTGCCGCCTGAGAGGACAACTCAGTGTTCTGTATACATTAAAACCCTTTAGTCAGTTTATTATTAAGAGAATGAGGCTTTCGCCCTTGAGCTCCCTTATTCTAGTCCATTAAGTCTTTTCCTTACAACATGGGATCTGACCTGGCAGTAGTAGTACGCAGGCTCCACACGCTCACTGCTGTGCAGCTACAGACACCTGGTCCGTTTCTGAGCATTTTTTAGAGCACAGTTATGTTAAGCTGTTTCATGCCAGTTCCCAAATTATGCACATCTGAGACAGTAAGACAACATTGAGGAAACATTAATTGAACTTAAAGTCGTAGTTTGAATTTGATGTTATCATTATGTTAGCAGCATTCGGTCCAAGCTCAGGATATCCATGACTTCGACTGGATAAAACTGAAACGCCTATTTTGTTTTAATGGACGCCACTTTTGATCCCCCTGGACCGCAGCGCTCGCCTAGGTCATGTACCTCTGTCATTTTTACGTGACCGGACGGGGGATGTAAATACGTCCTTTTGTAGCCTAAAATCGGGTAAAAATGTCGGTAAACTGAAAAAAATTAGGTTTGAATCCCACCTTCATTCATACATCCGAGTAGTCAAGAGTCTCTATGAGCCAACCACCCATCCGTATCCTGCGTAGGCCGCCTATTCAGGTCAATAATCAAGTTCCCGACAATGCGCAGTAAGTATGCGTTAGCTCAAAGAAGTTTTTGATCCCGTTACTGGTTTATTTACGAATTAGTGATCCTGTTCACATGCCGTCATTTGTAAACCTACTTCACTGAATCCGTTTCAGGCCATTTGTTCCTACAAAAACCCTCGAGCAGCGTGAGGCGGACTATGCGGCTGCTAGGCGTCGAATAATGGGGTCCGAGTCCGAAGATCAACCTACGGCTCCGGAAGGGTTTGATTTTATGTATACATTTACTTCTGTAGCTCTGGGTTGTCGGCTCCGGCGACGAATACGGCAGAAAATGGGCCAGCAAACAAAACTACTGGTCCGTCGGACGACCTAGATAACCAGAAGCAGACGTCTACAAAACCTTCCCAGACCGCTATTCCTTTAATGTCCATCCCCACAGCAGCTTTGTCTATTCATGCTTCATTGGATCGAAGTCTCCATGCCAATCCTCGTCCGGTTAGCGCGGTGCAGATGCCAACGAAAGCCCTTTGCCAGACGGGCGTCACACAGTTGTCCGCTTGCGGCGCTGTTAGCTCCCCAAAACAACAATTGCCTGCTTTCGGTTCTAATCTTCCTCACCAATCCTCCACCGGACTGCCTTCTGAATCTCTTCTGTCGGGTTTACAAACTACTAATCTTGGATACCAGGCTGCGCCACACCTCTTCAACAACTTCAGTTCTAACTTTTTGCCCTCACGTAACGTGGCAAACGGCGCGGTGCTTGATGGTACGCAGCAATCGCAACCGCCTAATGGCCATATAGACAGGTCAAAAACGGCAGCTTCGCTCAACATGTCGGCCATGTTGCATCAACTGAACCTCTTACGTCAGTACCAGCAAAACATTGCAGCATGCCAGTTGATGCAACCTATGCCATCCAATTCACAAGTGCCATTATCACCTACCTACCCGGCCGCTTATCAGCGTACCACATGCAACCAAGTCCAGAACCTGATGCCCTCCCTTCACTTCCAAGCGTCACCATCAAGGTTTGTTCCCTTTCATTTGTTAGTTTAAGATAAACAATTCTCCAGTCAATTCCAACGTTGGTTTTCACGTGCTTTACGTTCTTAAGCCCATACGCCGAGTTTAATTGATTTGCGTGGCATCCTGGCCTTCGCTTCGTTTTGTTGGCTTCCTTTCCCTGTGCAAGGGGTTTTGAGCACACATTTAATGTTTCCTTCTTCTGTTCGTAGGTTCACTTACTCGTCGGGCTACAACTAGGAATTCAGTGCTGATGCGTTGTTGTTCCTCGGCTAACCTTTCTTTCAACCCCCCTATTTACTGAGTTTCACTGCCAGTTTTTGCCACCAAAATTTTCGCAGTCACCCCACTGACTTATTGTACTCTATTTTGTTATGAGGAAATAATGCAGGCCGTCCTAGGTACCTACGATATTCGTAATTGTCCAAGGCACCATACTTCTTTTGTTAGTTCAGTGTCCTGACAGCGTCAGAATGTTTGCCAAGAATCGCCATGGTTCTTAGATGTAGGCTAGTTTTACTAAGTCTAATTGACCAAACATGTCGTTGCTAGTCGTTGTTGGTGTTTCCATCTTAAAATGACAATTCAGATAAGCACCGGTTTTAAGCCTGAGCGGAGAAAGCGTAGGTCCATGTCATATGCCAGCGCCTGGTGCGTGATGCGTGGGGGATTTCATACAATACGATCGCGTTTGTGGGTTTGGGTGACCTCGACACAATCTACCTCAATCCTTACTTCGAGCTGTCAAACCGTCGAGATGACTTGCACTTTAAACATCCGGTGTCAACAGCCGGGGAGATTATAGAAAGCCCACCTGTTTCACAGATGTTTGCCATGCACGGAGAGCGTCGCGCAAGAAACTTACAACGTAAAGTGGCTCAGTCATGATCACAACCAAACCAAGTGCAGAGCACCTGGGAGTCCTGCTCTTCGTGGGTAGCACATTTGATTGTTTGTAAGTGCAGCCCGGTACGTCCGTCAAATTATCGTAGACTCGAGATGCATTACTAAGTATAATGGGCATCCAGGACTCCTGCTGTTTGTTCGCCGGCATTCAACATGACCACGCCGTCATGTACGAACGTCAAATCTAATTAGGAGGGTGCGATCAGTTATCACAAGAACCTACAATACAGCCCGGCATTAAGACTGTACCGTCTGGGGGTGTCTTGCCGCACGTCGCTTAGGATTGGGCTGAGTCAATTTGTTTGGGGATGCAGAGGTATTAAGCCCATTTAGTAGGCAGTAACCAGATCAGTGTAAACGAAGATGTCTTCCGAGCGGTAAAAATTTCCCATAATTCCTGCATTAGAGGAGCCATGCGGTAGACGTGGGTCGATCTACTGGACACTTCAGTAGCTCTTGTTTGGCAGTGTGGATTTGTTTCGGGTTCTTCCATCTCAGCGGGTTCGGAGTGCGCTGTAGCGAGTTGCCTTTTGAACCGTGTTAAAGTCGGCTGCAGTGATTAGGGCCATCAATTCCACAATGATGTCTATTCCCCCAAACACAGGGTTTTTATTGTTATTGAACCTGTAATTCGAAACGTTTACAACCAACGTAGGTTCGCCACTTTTGTGATTGACGACTCCTCCAGCATGTACATTCTGGCCATAGTGCCATATGGGTGTGGGATGTAGCTTCTGTGCCAAGGAAGTGCCACAACTCTTTATCTTCCGCCCTAAGTCATCTTGGATACGAAACGGTCGCGGTCGCACAAACAAGCCGGCTTTCGAATTGACTGCGATTGTGGAGGAAGCTTCCCTTCACCGATTTGACTCCGTTCACAGAATCCCTGGGAAGTGTGGTCGAGGCGCCAAACTTCAGAAGACCAGCTAACCAATCTACACTACAGTGCGAAATCTGGTAAATTTGGCCCAGCAAGGTCTGTCGTATGCGGAGTTCAGCGTAGCCAGAGGATACCGACCTACAGCTTACACTATCCGAACAGCCGGTACTCGCAGCGTATACAAGCCCTAAGGAGCGCCTGACCCCGTCATGGTGTACACACCACTGTGGTTTCGCGCGCGTCTATTCCCGGTCAGTTTTCTTATAAAAGGTTGTGGGTAGTAGGCTGTGGAAAAATGGATTGAGGCTTGGTGCTGCCGACTGTATCAGAACATGTCCTCGGAATAAAGTACGGAGGTTGGTCCGAACCTACTGGGACAGTATCCTCGACGTACTTTGCGACCTAGAGAGGACTGATTTGCTTGCGTCCCCCGTCGGTGATTCAGTGCTGCTGTCCAAGCCAGCGCCGCCCTGTGCTGAGTGCGGTCATGAGGCACTGGACAATGTCGCCAGAGTACCGATGTGGCCCCGCTCTCAACCCTAGATATCATTTGCCGTCCAAGCGAGTACGTCGAGCTCTTTAGGCGCAGTGCCTGGGCACGGTGGGACTGTCTGTGGCGCACGTGGGCCGGCTGGGTTAGTCCTGGTTACGACTGCCAGCTAGTGCCAGACAGTTATGGGTTCACAGGCCTCCGTCATATTTTAGCATCCTGTGTAACGCGGTTGTCCAGCACGTCGTGTCTGGCCACCTGGTTCGACTCACTGACCAGCTATGTTGACCAGTTTGGACGATCCGACGTTTCTGATTGCCACTTCCGTCAGGTGCACGGTCAGTTTGTAACGGGCACATGGTTCCTAAACGTGCTCCAACGTGTATCCGCGCAAACTCATAGCACTGCTTGTTGTGTTGCGGCCCATTCAGTTCATTAAAAGCACGATAAGTAACGTC
This sequence comes from Spirometra erinaceieuropaei, assembly GCA_902702965.1. Classification (NCBI taxonomy): domain Eukaryota; kingdom Metazoa; phylum Platyhelminthes; class Cestoda; order Diphyllobothriidea; family Diphyllobothriidae; genus Spirometra; species Spirometra erinaceieuropaei. The sequence goes on along the minus strand of CACRXP010000048.1, from coordinate 1,717,825 downwards.
GCGCTGACCACAAGTTATCGGCAAGTGTTCCGAACCAACCTATTGGGGAAATTTGACCATGGGTTAGACCGTCCTTCCAAACTGTTTATTCGTAGGGAGCATTCCTGCCAAAGACAATTGACAGCAACGACCAGATTTTGGATTGATCTTCAGTCGGCCCGATTCTTCCCTCTGTGGATCGGACAACGGCTTGTAGACGGCTACAAGCCGGCAATGACCATTCCTCGTCCTTGACGTCAGCACCGGTCAAATTTTGGGCGCGCATCTACCGACTGCTGGTAGCGAGCTCAGATTGAAGGGTTTGCCGGTCGATTAGATGTAGGAGAGCGTGCGAACTTTATTCCCATTCCGGGTTGGACACGGGGATGTGGACGTCCCCCCGTTACAGCAGCTGTCCGCGCTAAACTCCGGGGTCTCCTATTTCTGTGTCCTAATTTCAACCCTGACCTGAAACATCTGGAACCTAACCTTCACTTTAACTAGTCCTGAACCTCTCAACCCTAGCACTGACCTGAACTTGCCCTAGATCCTCTGGAATTTAGGGCGAGGCCACGTGTAGTGTTGGGGAGGGGGAGGGTATGTATTCTCCTGCTCAGTCCCATCGCGTCTGAAAAGTTTGCCTGCCGACTAGATGTAGTGTGCAGACTTCTTTTGCATGTCGTTTGTGCTTTATTGCAGTTCATGGTTAAATTGTTTAACAGGGAAGATTCAGCGACTTATTTGGGACGAAACCTTCGTTTTCGCTTGTCTCAGGTTCCCGGACGACGTGACTTGTCCTTTTACAGAGACGGTTCATAAAATTCGAAAGCAGCTCTGAGTCGCATCACATGCCTTTGTGAACCGCCCTATTAAACTCGAGGGTATTGATCTACACGAATATGGGAGTGCCTACATGTCTCATTATGACGAATGACCACAAAGCGGAGTATGCGTTCCCTAAGGATGCAGTTTTCCACGAAGTAGGAGTCGAGAGGACGATTTTTATGAAGTATTCCTGGAAAATCCAACTGTATTCATACAAACGTGGGAAGTAGGCGTGGTGCTTATCTTCGCCCGATGAGGACTGTCAGAGGTGGCTGGAACTGTACTCACCCGAGAACCTGAGCGGTATTGTGTTTAAGGTGACTATTGGCTGCGTCTCATTCTGGTCTGCATTATAACTTCGCCCAAGCGATCCTGTCTGCAGGAAGCACGTTTAAAGATCCTGATAGGTGTTTGATGTGTTTTTCTAGCCTGCTGCATGCCATACAAAAGCAGGTTCTGAACTCATTGGGAGACGATGTTGAGACTACTGTTAACCCACGCACGGACGACCTTACCGCGTTGACTAGTCTATACAATGCAATTTACCACGATCGGCCTACAGTGGGGAGACAAGACCCCTCACATGTAATCATGACTATCCCGGAAACGAGGAATTTTTGACTGGGGTGAAGCGCGTAGTTAAAAATCACCCCCTAGTGTGTCGTACGTTAATTTATACAACTATGGGAGGCCACACACTGGATACTGCAAATATTTGATAACTAAGCAGAGCTGCAAAAGCGTCTTTTGGATAGAGTTAGAAGGCAATTGCGCCTTTGCATGCAGTAAGAAACACGGAAAACTTGCGGAATTGATTTTCCTCCTCGTGAAGGCCGCGCGTTTTTCAGCCACCTTTGTCCGCGTTTCCTTTGGCCGTGACAATGGATCGACGTGGAAGATCGGAGCGTCAGACAGACAAACAAAACATCCCAGGAGATCGCCTTGTGTTTTCCTCCCTTGGACAGTCATCTTGCTATAGTATGAATGATATAGTTAGGAGTACCAGATACCACGCGAACTTGGTGACAAAACGCGCCAAATGTCAGGTACAAAGGATCGCATCGGGTATGTACGAGTTAAAGGAAGTCAGAAGGAAGAGGAGCTTGCGATCATGCATCTGGCGAACCTTGCCCTACGTGAAGGGCGTGTCTGGAATTAAAGCACTGACAAGTCAAGAGGTGACACGCGCCAAATCTGCATAAACCAAAGATGAGGTTGGCCATTTTGGTTAGAGAGAAGTCATCTATGAAATGTCATGTGGGACTTGTGGCACAGTATATTGCGGACAGACTAGAAAATCGGCCTCTGCACACACTTATGAGTGTCAGCTGATGCTAAACAAGTGAATTCACCCGTTTCACGTTCCCATGCATAACAGGCACGTCTACATAACGGGCACCTCCTTGTACGGGGCAGAACTCATGTTGTTGGCATTTGCCATTCATGAGAGGGCTGAAATTTGTCTAAGCCATCCAGTAGGGTGAGTCATCCATTGAATGTCAGTATGAATGCCGCGTACAAAGATATTGGGGATATTTGGAACAGGCGGCAGTCGATCTAGACGACATGGAGACATACAGCAAGCACACATTCGCGTGATAGTCGAGTGGTGAGGTACTGGTGTACTTCGGTATGCTTACGTTTCTAGTTGCAAACGGTTGTCAAGTTTGTGATTGGCTGAATTACGACGAAATAAGCCTGAAAAAGTGTTGGACTAATGTTCCAGCGACTTTCCCAACGCGCTTCTGATACCAAGTTTTGGGTGAGTTTGTCTCGGTAGGACCAGACGAAGGTGCCAGCGTCACTGCCACTTATTCGGCAGGTGAGAACACAGGCCGTCGCGGGGTCCTCAAGAAGATTGCTAGCCTAGGATGAGAGCTAAGGTCCATGCGAACACGCGCGATGACAGCTAACACCCGAACACCGGTCCCCGACGAGAGGTAAACCCGTTGTAAGGAGACCATCACCACCTATAATTACTATGAGGTGTGGTACAATACTCACCTCCGACAATGAAGGTTTGTTTGCTTTTGAAACGTCAGGGAATACAACTATGGTTTCCGAGATCGTATTCTCACTTATGTCCGGGGAGGCGCATCTTCGCTTCTATCAGCAATATATATATGGATCTAAAAACAGGCATACCAGGAATCATAATTTGGAAGATATAGGTTCTTTGGGAAAGATAAACAAATTTATTGTAAATTTTCGACTTTGGTCCCCCAAGTCATCCTCAGACGTGGCGTAAGTGTACAAAACAATTAACATTTAAACATGCCTAAAAATCGATTTTTGTTCTGATTGGCCAATGCGCTTTCAACTTTTCCTTTAGGTTGTTGTACGCAGCACCCAGTTCTACGTGTCGGTTGATGCATGAGTTATCAGAATGAATGGCCTTTAAAAACTGGCGGCGTTTCTTCGATGAGCTGACACCTGCGATGCGAGTCTTGTGCCAGGCGGATTTCTGTCTAGTTTCCAGCGTATGCATGGCAACTTGGGACAAGTGTTCTCGTCTTTTTACGGCCAACTGATGCTCGTGTATTCGTGTAGAGGACGATTTTCAAGTCTGACCACAGTAAACGGCATTGAAAGTGTTGCATGGTATCTTAGAGACGACTTCCTTCTTATTCAAATAGGCAACCCTATCCTTAGGGTGTACAAGCTGGTTACGAAGTGTAGTCGTCGGATTGTGCACCACATGTATTTGATGTTTCCTCAGGTGTCTTCCAACTAATTCGGATACATTCTTAATGTACGGAAGTCTTCGCCAGTTTTTTTGGTTTGGGCGCCTGATCGGAACAATCTACTTCCTTGTCTTTTTCTTTTAACTCCTGTCTTCTCATGCATCGATGTACAAAATATCTAGGATACCCATTCTGGGAAAACAGAATGAACAAATAATTCAATTCTGTTAAATAGGTTTCGTTTTCGGAGCAGTAAGTTCTTGCTCTGTTAAGGAGGCTGTTCACGGCACTCCGCTTGTGAGAGATCGGGTGATTGATCTCGTAATGTAAGAGAATTTCCGCGTAGGTTTCCTTGCGGTAAACCGAAGTGTGAAATGGCCCGTCAGGCTTTCTCTGTACGAGGACATCAAGAAAAGGGAGTATATTGTCAGCCTCTTTCTGGAGTGTGAATGTGATTCGGGAACCACATTGTTGGGAGGCCATCCATTCAACCGCTGCCGGAGCGCCCCGCCTGTGATTCACGAAATCGATAAATCCATTAAAGTGCCCATTGCCTAAACGTTAAGTATGTATCCATACAGAACTTCGGGTTTTTAAGGATTTGGGCGTATGCGAGGCGATTCTTCGTTCTGTTTTATTCAGTAAATGGTCAAGTCGATGGTCTCAACTGCCAGATCCTAGGGAACAGATGTCAACGGAGTTGTGTCATTAAGAGATAGTATGATATCCTATGGCAAGAGGCTTACTTCAAGTTGTTTCAAGACTTGTGTTGAATAAAAGACCGTGATGTCTAGATCGGCTGCGAGAAAGTCGAGACGCCGAAACAACCAGTTTGCCAGAACGTAATTTGGAACGTTTTTTGATTGATACGATAGGAGAAAGGACTGGACGAGTAGTTGACTGGAAAAAGCTTGTGAGAGGTTGGCCTGTTGCTCTCACAGTCTCGAATTACTTCCGCAAGCGAAGTACTGACACAAGTCTACTACATCGGACAAAAACACATTGCTCTGATGATAGAAGCTACCAAGCTGGGCTAAACTACCTGTTTGAATTATTTTTTTCAGGACGGCTACCCTAGAGATTTCGTAAGTCGATGCATGAGTCATAGAGATAAAAGCAAAGGAACTAGGTGGTTCCGACCAACCACTCAGATTAAATACTTGGCGAATCCTTCCTTACATAAGGAATGCGCCTGAACATATTGAAAGACACTTGAGGAAGCAGCAAATAAAAGTGGCGCACAAGTCGACGACTGCTTTACACACTCAGCTTGCACACCCTACGGATAGAGTCGACTATCTCGATAAGACGGAAGCCGTGTGCAAGATCCTATGCGATGCCTGTGATGCCGTATAGTGTGGCCAGACGAGAAAATCTGCCTATACGCGTATTCACGAGCCCCAACTGGCAGTTGAGAGGCGAGACTACCTGTCTCGAATGGCCATGCACACTCTTAACACTGGGCACACCTTCGCATGGGACAAAACTCGCATCGTCGAGGTTTGTCCCTCTAAAAAGGCTGAGAGTTTCTTGAAGCCATGCACTCCGATGAGTCATGCATCAGTCGACACATTGAGTTAGATGCCATGTACAGGGAAAAGTGGAAGATAAGAGAGCCGATCAGCGCAGAATGACGCACACGGCGGCCGCTTACTGGCGCATACACCAAATGAACACTGTTTTTTTAGCACGATTGAAATCGTAGTTGTGTTTTGCACATTTACTGAGGTCTGACGACGAACTGTGGAACCAGCGTCGAAAATTTAATAAAGTTCTCTATTTGTCCCAAGGAACGTGTTTGCCTTCAAAAGAGATATATATATATATATATATATATATATATATGAATTGGAACGCAGGCATCCCAAGAAATGTAAATTGAAATCAAAACGTTCTTTGGGAAAGGGAGAAAACTTTATTGAGTAAATTTTCGACGTCGGTTCCCCGTGTCGTCGTCAGACTAGAGTAAATGTGCTGAAAACAATTAAAATTTCAAACGTGCTACAAAATCAATACTCAGTTGGTGCCTCAGCTAGTAAGCTGCCGTCGTGTGTGTCAGTCCGTATTGATCGGCTTTCGTCTTTTCCACTTTTCTCTGAGATTCTTGTACGTGGCATCTAATTCGATATGCCTGTTGATGCATGACTCATCGGAGTGCATGGCTTCAAGAAACTCTCGGCCTATTTAGATGGGCAAACTCCGACGATGCGAGTTTTGTCCCATGCGAAATTGTGCCCAGTATCAAGAGTGTGCATGGCCATTTGAGACAAGTGGTCTCGCCTCTTAACTGCAAGTTGATGTTCGTGGATGCGTGTAGAGGCACATTTTCCCGTTTGGCCACAATATACGGCATCACAGGCTTCGCATGGGATCTTATAGACGACTTCTTTTTTATTGAGATAGCCAACCCTATCCTTAGGGTGTACAAGCTGGGTGCGTAAAGTAGTCGTCGGCTTGTGCGCCACTTTTATCTGGTGTTTCCTCAAGTGTCTTTCAACAATTTCAGACACATTCCTGATGTAAGGAAGGATTCGCCAAGTGTTTGCTTTGGGCGCTTGATTGGAACTATCTAGTTCCTTAGTTTTTATCTCTTGTTGTTTCATGCATCGACGTACGAAATCTCTCGGGTATCCGTTCTGGGAAAATAATTCAAATAGGTAGTTTAGTTCAAGTTTGTAGCTTTCTTCATCAGAGCAATGTGTTTTTGCTCGATATATCAGACTTTTGACAGTACTCCGCTTGTGAGAGATCGGACTGTTGCTCTCATAGTGTAGAATTATTTCTGCATATGTTTCTTTGCGGTAAACGGAGGTGTGTAATGTTCCGTCAGTCTTACGCTGTACGAGAACGTCTAGAAATGGGAGTTTATTGTCAAGTTCTTTTTCCAACGTGAATTAGATGCCACGTACAAGAATCTCAGAGAAAAGTGGAAAAGACGAAAGCCGATCAATACGGACTGACACACACGACGGCAGCTTACTAGCTGAGGCACCAACTGAGTATTGATTTTGTAGCACGTTTGAAATTTTAATTGTTTTCAGCACATTTACTCTAGTCTGACGACGACACGGGGAACCGACGTCGAAAATTTACTCAATAAAGTTTTCTCCCTTTCCCAAAGAACGTTTTGATTTCAATATATATATATATATATATCAAGCAAATAACTTCAGAAATTATTCAGCTTAGGGCATGATGTTAAGTCTCCGGGGCACGACTTTTTAGGGTAAAACTCCAAATCTCGATGAACATTCGAGTAGAAGACAATCAACTACTGTGGAGTAATCCGGTAATACCTATTATGCAAACAAGTAGTACTATAAGTAGCACGGAGTATATATGGTAAATGTATTATACCGCACTTGCGACATAGTTATTAGCCAATAATACTAGTTAATATGCATATTTACATATACACATATTAAATAAATGAGGTAGTGTGCATTCCAAGGTAGTACAATGAAGACAGAAGTCTCGTCGGAAAAAGTCGACTTGTCCAACTCGGGAAATCAAGAGATCGTACGTCATAATTAATCTATCCTTTGCCCATGTCACTGTTTCATTTCTGCGCAGGTTCTCTTTAATGTTCGGATAAAAGCAGAGGGATTTGTGTCGGTATTTCATGGACTATTATTTAGGCTGAATAACCTTTTTTGTGGATTTCTTCGCGATTTATCCTAATTCCTTTGGAGCTTGGGTCATATAGCGACGGAGGGTTTCCTTCTGTCCCACTTAAGCGATCTACCGTTAGCGTAAATGCACTGATTTTCATGAATTAACGTACGATGTCTCACATGCCCTTTGTAAGAAAATTGATATTCAAAAGGTCAAGTGTTCTGACAGCGGAGAACGCCAGCGAAGCGGGAGTTGTCCTGTTCGGGCACATGCGTATCCACGAGAGTGGAATTGACTGCAGTCTCGACACATCCCAAACACCCACCATGCTTAGCCCCGCCCTTACTCCGCCGCCCAGAG
>CACRXP010000048.1:1674602-1709875 GCA_902702965.1 Spirometra erinaceieuropaei | reverse complement strand
ATCCTCACACCCATCATGCTCAGCCCAACCCACGCCCCGTCCCCCAGCGCGCCCACCACCAGTATCATCGAAGCTTGTACTGACAGCACCAACTTTTTGTGTCTGCACTGTCCCCGTACGTTCATCTCACGCATCGGCCTGGTCGGTTACTTGCGAATCCATCGTATCGAGACTGGCGAACCAGTGCCTGGAGCACCAACCTACACTCGCCGCATCCGCCACCACTGTCCACATTACACTCACACAGTTATTCACTGCATGAATCTATTAGGCCACATGCGCGTCCACGAAAACCCGTGGTAGACAACCGCCGGCTGCACCCCACCATCACATCCTCCCTTACCAGCATCTCACCGCATATCGACACCACTCACCGCAAGCACCCAACCGCCACATTCCACGCAAGTGAGAAATGTGCGTCGCGGACCATGCGGCTCCCTTGCTGCATGTGTGATCGGAATCCGAGACGAAGACGGTGCGTCGAGCGCTGTGACTCGGAAGGCAGCCGACTGAGACCCCAACTCAGTCCACACAGTTTTGTAGAGCGGTGGACTGATGGGCTGAGAGCCAGGCTGTCACGGCCCCTTCTCAGGCGATCTATGGTATTCTCATGTACGTGAGATGAATGTGGGTGCTTTATGGGTAGTGCCTCTCTGTCGACGACTGGTTGGTTACCTAGCCTTGAAGGGTGAAGGCCCAGGCTATATGCAGGGCCACTGGTCGGTCTCCTAGGTCAGAAGGTCTGCCATGCCAGTATCAGCAAACCCTGGCCCTCTTCGCCTGGTTCCCTGCCGGTAGATGCGCTTGCGCTCCCGCTGGGTGTACAGGTGGTGGACATGGCTGCCTAGTCACCATCCTCGTCACTCTGGCCCTTGCTGGGATGTTGTTGTTGTTGTTGGTCAGAAGCCTGGTCATTTGCCGTGTGGACCAGAAGGCGCCGGCTCTACCGTGCCATCCACCTGCGCCCTCTCATGCCTCCGGTCTTCTTGACTCTGTCTTGACACCGGATCCAGGTGGGAAGTGGGGAAGAGAGTGCAGTAGACGCTTCCCAAGTCTACCACCACTGAAAACTAATTCACGCGCAAGTCACCGTGCCTGCTGCGTCTTGCTCTGTAGGACACGATGGACATTGTCTAACTCAACGGTCGAACTGTCGTCCTGCAGAGCTGTCTCCGTCACGTTAAAACAAACAGTCACAGTAAAAGAAAATGTATTATTTTGGTACCTTGGCACACCGTCGCCACCCAACCAAATCGTTCAGGAGGCAGTGGAGAAGAAGGTTCGATTGCAGGTATAAAAACTTTGCTTGACCTTTCGGCCTCATGTTTAAACGCATTAACAATGACAGCCACGGATAAGACCACTGAATGCATTAGAAGTGCAGTGTTTATAGGATGTAGTTGTTGCGCGAACAGAAAGCCATCAAAAATGGCGACGCTCACATTCATCGCAGATTGCCTTACTTCTGTGCGTTTACTGCTGATCCAGAGACAGCGTCATTGAGCCCAAATGGTTAGATTATTATTTCGCCAGTCATCAACATTGACGACTAAGAAGTCCTTGCGGCCGATGTGGCTATGCAACAACAGCATTCTATAACCACCTCACTCCCTGTTCGTTCATAACCCTCGTCTGTGACAATCTCTGAAGATGAGTTTGATTAGGAATCCGACACAGCGGGCAAGTGGAGTTTTTGTTAGAAAAATCTGCAAGTGTGTAGAGAAGGACTCCAATTAACTGTCAGTAGACTGTGGATCGTGCCATACGTCATTTATGTTAAAGGGTGTTTTATGGGTGGGGCAACATGCTAGACAGTAAGCCGACAAAATGAAAAAAACACAGAAATTGCCTGGATTTATGTCGAAAGTGTTATCCTACTCTTCTGCACGACAACGGAAATTAGAGTCAATGGAAGCGAAGAGACGAGTCCCAGGAAGCAGTCTTGAAAAAGAAGATACGATCGCCGGAACAAGAGCTTTATTAGCCTGACAATTCGGATTCCTGCTCGAATCCATCATCAGAGACAAAAACAGATAAGAGTGGTTCATGAACATGTGGCTGCAGTATTTATAGGATGCAGTCGCCATGCTACCGCATACCTATGAATATTCACGGCTCCCCCCTCCCTTCATCAGGGATCGTTGCACGTGGCATGATGGCCGACATTCGCGTCGTTAATTGCTGCAATTTCATCACGTGCGTTGGATGTTGGTGTGATGATTGCTCGACCATCTGACGCGCTGACCCGGGTGTTGGGATGAGTGTTCACCAGTACGCTCCCCCGCGTGGCCAATTACTCCGCCTAGACGAAGTCTCAGCACGGTGTATTGAATGGGAAGATCATTGCACTTGTTAATAGACTGGGGGCCAGTAAACCATGACTCAAGCAGTTCCCGGCTCACGCGGTTGTCACCTCTTGCGAGAATTTCGGCCTCGTCAAATTTGAATGTGTGGCCGGAACCCGTCGAATGAGCCGCAACTTAAGATCCGGCGTCATTTCTCCGCACCGTTGCAGCGTGTTCGGCCAGTCGCGTTCGGAGCTGTCTTCCAGTTTCTCCGACGTAGTTGCTTTGTCCGCAACTGCACCAGATCCGATAAACGACTCAAGACGTTTCTTGCCGTGGCAGTGGGTCTTTTGGTTTCATCAACTGACGCCTGATGGCTGCCTCCGGCCTGTGTACAAATCCAACCTCCCCCCTAGGCCCTCTTATCCAACCTGAAAACGGGTCTGTGTGACGTCATAAGCGCCTGAATCCATTTAAATTCACCCACCAGCCCGTGTTCACGTCTCCTGACGACCGGATCCGTGATTGCGATCATTGCTTCACACAACTCTCACCACAGGGTCCACGCGCGTTCCCGACTGACACGACTCAGATACTCGGAGATTTTAGATGTACTTTTGAAAGCCATGGGATTATAAAAAGTACACCCAGCAATGCGGACGTAATCTTTTACAGGCAAAAGTTGATTTTGTATGTCGCGCCTGTGAAAATTGGACCAAACGTACAAGCACATAGAAGACTTGTGAGGTCAAACTTAATGCGTTACAACAAGCAGAGCCAGGTGCATTATCATGGATTCTGCAATTCTGGACGTCTATCCTGCCTTCCGTGTCAACAAAAAGGGTTGTTGTGGGTAGGCATCTGCACGTTCTGGTTGCTGTTCGACCTTCATCTGAGTGCAGCTTCTCCGACTGTATTATATCCTGCCTTGTGGAAGTATCCCCTTTACGAACTCATCTTATCCATTGTGGAAACCGCATAGTCCTTTCTTCTGTCCGATAACTGTGGGGTTCCCCATGGGGCCATCCTATTTTATCACATCCTTTCTCTCAACATTGATGATCAGGGGTCGCCGTGATTACTGAAGCGTTATATACGCCCATGAAAGTGTCGTCGGTCATTCTGATAAACCGAGGTTGATTTGCAACTTTTGTAGAAAGAGCCTAGATCATGTTGGTGCGGGCTCATCGGGAAATGAACTATTACTTAGCAAGTGGAAGTCATTTCATCGTGTTTTTGGGTTACAACTGTGCCCCCAAAACGGGCCACATGGTAAATGCGCTGGTGCAATAGGGGGGTCGTATGGGATTCTGGCAGGCGTTATCGGAATGCGCACTATAACAAATGCTAACACTTCGGGGGTGCAGTGGCAGACCCGGTTGCCGGCGTACGTCGCGCACACTGGAATCCCTGCCACCCAACATTGTTGTTGTTGTTGGTCAAGAACCTGGTCATTTGTTGTGTGGACCAGAGGGTGTGGAGTGGGACGCCAAGATGCGGGCTCGCCCGTGCAACCCAACAGCGTCCCCCGCCCCCGGTCAACTTGACTCTGTCTTGACACCGGGTGCAGGTGGGGAGGAGAGAGTGCGGTAGATGCTGTGCAAGTCTACTATATCTAAAACTCACGCACAAGTCACCATCCCTGTTCTCACCCTGATGTGGAGCACACGATGGACATCGCCGGCAAAGACGGCCGAACTGTCGAGGTTGTGATCGTCTCCCAATGCAGCGTCTTCAAGTCTTCTTCTGAATGAAATTATGCCCTTGAAATACTTTGGCGTCAAGCCATCTTCTACTCTTTTAGTCGATGCCCATGTTCGTACTACACTCATCGTTCCTAAATCGGGGGTGTTTAGATATCTTGAAGATATAGACTTCAAGGGCTCTCTTTCTGCCTGCTGGTATTCCTTGGTGGAATTTTCCAACGATCGGACACCACTGCTCGAACGGTATGGTCGACAACGCCAAGATTCCTAAATCAGAAGTCAGGGAAGACGAATTGGGTTGGACATCTTTACTGACGTGGGAGATCTTACAATAAACTAGGTAAGCAGTTGCCGAAAGTTGTCTCTCCAGGCAAGTTGTGTTGTCTGCGTTCGCCATTGGGGTCACTAGCCCCCGGCGCATGTGTGTGCCCTTACTTTATCTCACTCAGTGTCCTCCAGCCAATCAGAGAGAGGGGACAGCGTTGATTGGCTTAGAGCTCTCGCGAGGCCAGTTACAAGCCTCAGGCAGTCCCAGCAGCGAAGCTACAGGGAGCGTGAGGCGGAGAGAAGGATAACGTGACAAAGCGGTGGGGAGCAAGGAGGCGCGGACTGCCACGGACTGTCTGCCGAGGACCGGTAAGTCAGAAACAGCCACCCGGGTCTGCCATGTCCCCTTCAGTACTCCTTCGAGCGGTAAGGCCGTAATATGTGGATTACAGGTTATCAAACAAAAGTAAAACTATTTGGCTTTCCGACTATCGTCACGGACATGGAGGACTAATCGCAGTCAAGCAATCGCATCTATGTAAAAGGCACAGCCAGCGAATCATATGACGCGAGCTACGTCGGATTGCAGCATTCACTTCCAGAAGCTCTGAACACCGAATATACACAGTTCGACCGTCGATTCCGACGATGTCCATTATGTGCTACGCAGCAAGGTGCAGCAGGCACGGTGACTTGCGCGCGCTTTCCTTCCCCCCCACCTGGAGCCGGTGTCAAAACGGAGTTAAGAAGACCGGGGCAGGGGAGGGCGCAGGTGGTTGGCGCGGCCGGACCCGCACCCAGGCGTGCCACCACACCCCCTGGACTACAGCATACATTTGACCAACGACAGTTCGACCGTCGATTTCGACGATGTCCACCGTGTGCCCCACAGACTGCATTGTGGGAGCAGGGACGGTGACTTACGCAGGGGTTTATAGTGCGGGTAGACTTGCGCTGCATCTACCTACACTCTCTCCTCCTCCCCCGCCTGAGCCCGGTGTCAAGACAGAGTCAAGAAGACCGGAGACGGGGGAGGCCGCAGGTGGATGGCTCGGACGGATCTTCGCCTTGGCGCTCCACTCCGCACCCCCTGGTCCACACAACCAATGACCAGGATTTTGACCAAAAAACAATGGGGTGGCGGCAGTGGTCCAGTTGAGCGACGAATGCCGACAACAGGGTCCGTCAGCGCATCCCGTAGATGTTGGCATTTGTTATTGCGCACAGATAACGCCTGCCAGAGTCGGATGTGGCCCCCGTTTTGGTCCAGCGCATCTAACACGTGGCCCGTTTAGAGGGCACAACACTCCCAACAGGAGTCAGAAGGAGGAGGATGACTGGGCAGCCATGCCCAAAAAGGGGACACCGAATATACACCTTTCTTAGACGTCTTCTTTTCATCTTTTGCATATGTTCGGCAAACTGTCTTATGATTAAATTCGCACACATTTTCTAACGTCTCACATCGAGTAAAATAAGTCGCGACAGGTGAGACTACGACCTTACTGAGAATCAGCTAAGCCTTTTGACCCTTACGCTCAAGTTTTGCATATTCAGTCATTTATACACTGAATGGCACCGACGCTTGACTTGCCTCCCCTTCTGAGAAACTTAGAACACTAATGACCGTTGTGCGCCATTGGAGGGTAAATCAGTAGACACGTGGAATAGTTAAAGAGTAATAATTTACGAGAATGCAGGTGTTTTTTGCTGTTTTTCATCCCGTGTCGGGAGAAGGAGGGTATTCTGACAAATTGCCTTCCCCCAAAATAACTAGGGAACAATGCTATTCTTCCAAATGGCAAATTTAAGCACGACACTGGAACTCAAAAACCTGGTCTTTCAAATAAGACATAACGCTTACCTGAACTTTACACCGCTGATATTCGTTGAAAATGCGGCATCACATGCACAACGACCTGCTCGTTTTATGCTACCACATCGGATCATCCCAATCATAAAAGTACAAGCGCTTGAACATTGCCTTACTTTTTCCTAGTTCCTCGCAAGTCATCCAACATTCATCACAGCTTAGGAAAAGAAGCTTAAAATCCCAGTTCCTGTTTGATGCCCAACAAGATTAGGCATGTAGTAATTACTCGTGTGAGAGTTCCAATCACCAAACTGTGGGTGCATGCGTACAGACTCTCTTCTAATTTATATGGCCAATTAGTATATCGCTGAAGTCTAGGCCGAAAGTGAGACCCTCGCTTTTACGACCTTCAAGCCCGGTCCCGAATGGAAAGAAAATGTGGGTGCCAGTTTGGATGATTGTATATTGTGTACAGAATAACTGGGAAAGGGGTTGGAGTGAGTTAGCAGCCGGACGATGGCACGTCCCAAGTGTCCGTCAGGGAATGCGTCAAGGCGTTTTACGACGGAGCACGTCTGATTCGACCATGAATCTGATTGGTCTGTTGGAAGGCCGAGCAGGCGAATACCAGACAGGCCTGGTGCTCACATCCAGACACTCGTGAGAGGCTCAGAGTTGAGACAGCGCTCAGAGTAGAGCCACTATAAGTAAAGCACACAGGTCAATGATAAATCTGATCTGTCTTAAATTCGGAATACTCTCCGGCTTGGGTCCGGCGTAGGGCTAGTTGGGGACGGGTGGAAGTTGTCCTCTTAGCTTCCTTTGACTTCGTCTCCTCCTCTCCCACCTGGACCCCATATCAGGACAGAGTCAGGTAGACCGGAGGTGGGGGAGGGCACAGATGGCTGGCACAGCAAAAAGCCGCGTACCACTGTGGCAGTTGGAGTCTCCTTGTCCTCCGCCTCTGTCACGCTACCTTTCTGTCCGCCGCACACTCCTCGTCGATACGCTGTTGGGACGCGCGTGGCTTGTCACCAGCCTAGCGAGTGCTCCAGGCCAGTCAACGCTGTCCCCCCTCTGATTGGCTGGCGGGCGCTGTGACAACGAAAGGCGCACACACGCGTGCTGGGTCTCAGCACCTCGAAGGCGGACACAGACAACAACAACTTGCCTGGAGAGCGCGCTCGCTGCGACTGCTCACAGAGCCTTTGTGCACGCACTTCCAGCAGTAAAGGTTGTCCAAACCCACTCCATCTTCCCTAAATTTTATTTGGGAATCATTGTCTTGTCGACCGCACCACCTTCGACACCACCACACCTCGTGGTCCACTACGTGCAGGTGGGCAGGATTTTACAGAAAAAGGAACGAACGAGTGTGCAGTTCAGATCCCAGTTAGCGTGGCGTGGGCCCGCACCTGGGCGTAGCGCCACACCCCCCCCCTCCGGTTTGGCCGTTGTTCTGGGTACGCTTACCCATTAACGGTTGCACGAACCCCGATCCAACCCATGTAGTGGTCCAGCGCATCTAATGTGTAACCCGTTTCGGGGAAACATTAACTAGACTATCGAGTCCATATAGAAATCTATGGGGACAAAATTACAGGAGCATTTAATACAGACAGACAGCAGACCGCTTAGGAATAGATAATTCACTAATTTGGGACCAATTACAGTTCGAAATAGCTGCCAGCCGCACTCCAAGTGTTCACACACTGCAGGGCAGTTCCAAATACGAAACGTGACGGTCCCGATTCAGCAGCTTATGCATCGACTGAATTTGTGAGAGTGTTTGCACAGTTTTAGTTGACTGTGGAGTGAGGAGTTGACCAGCTACATAGCACTAAAACTGCATTTCGAGCAGCGATACGACCCGCGTCGCTGGCTGCCGGGCCTCGAATTTTAAGATTTTCACCAGTTGAGCCAGTTACCATGGTACTTCATAAACAACGAGGTGCAACTCTCCTCCAGCCTGGCTCATAGCCAATGAAGACGGCGCCGCCGATTTCTGAAAACTCCTATGCACTCTAACTTCGCCAGCCCTAGCAAGCTGTTAATCTCGCATCAAGTCCTTGATTTCGAATGTTCTGAGTAGCTCAGCTGCCATAAGCCCTTATGATCCTCGACTGAACCATACCGATTTATAACCTACACTTAAGAACCTAGTTTATGTTTTTAACTTCACGAAAAATTTATAATCTATTAAAGGTAAGGTAAGTTAATAGCCTCATCTCAAACCAGAGACATGTTTCGTTAACATGGGTAAGTTCTACAAGCCCAGGCGCAGCTGCCTCTCCCACATACAAATATCTGCTGAATTTTCGGTGTGGTTATTCAAGTGAAGTGTATGATGGTCAGGCCGAGTGTTTATACATAAATGAAGTGTGGACTCTACTCTAGCTTCAGCGCAAGCCACGGCGCACATTTACTAGTACAGGATTTATGCCAGGCACAACTTGCAGGAGACACATTTAAAGGCCGAACGCCTTGCAGTTGCGCCATGCATGTGTTTTGCACGAGTATCGTCTAAAGCGTTGTTGATGGATGCCGTGTATACGCGTGTGTAAAGGTCTGTAAGCCGCTGCTATGCCAGGACCAGCAAACCATGACCCTCGCAGTTCTCTGGTTCCCTGTCGGTAGGTGCGCGCGCGTTCCTGCTGGGTATACAGGTCGTGAGCATGGCTGCTCATTCATCCTTTCCCTCCTCCTCCTCCTCCTCCTCCTCCCCTCCGCCTTCAGACCCGTCGTACTGTCGCTGTTAATGAAAATCCTGGTCAGGTGTTTGTTGTGAAATAGGGGGGTTTGGAGTGGAGCGGCAGAGTGCAGGTTCGGCCGCGCCATTCACCAGCGCCCTCCCCCATCTGCTGTCTTCCTGATTCTGTCTTGACACCGGGTTGAGGTGGGATAGGAGAGCGCTGTAGATGCTGTGCAAGTCAACACTCCCTATAAACTAAATTACGCGGAAGTCACTAGGCCTGCTGCACCTTGCTGTGGAACACACCGGCGGACATCGGCGAATGCAACGGTCGAACTGTCGTATATGCGTGTGACCGAGTATGATGTTGTGCAGCCAAAGCGCGTGTGTGTGTGTGTGTGCAGGCTGGGCGAGGTGTTGCGAGGGTGGGGGTCTTCAGTGTGCACTGTTACCAGGAATTTTCATGCATGCGCATACGGCCGAAAGGGTCAAGCCTACGGCGTCTGAACGTCTACGGACACTGCGAGTGGGGGCTC
The DNA here is from genome assembly GCA_902702965.1 of Spirometra erinaceieuropaei. Taxonomy (NCBI): domain Eukaryota; kingdom Metazoa; phylum Platyhelminthes; class Cestoda; order Diphyllobothriidea; family Diphyllobothriidae; genus Spirometra; species Spirometra erinaceieuropaei. The sequence goes on along the minus strand of CACRXP010000048.1, from coordinate 1,700,576 downwards.
TACGCGCGGAATCACCGGTCACAGCTCGAGTGCCTCGCAGACGGGCGATCAGGATGATGCGTGATACGAGAGTGCGGTTGCAGTGAAGAGGGACGGAAACTCAGTCCGCTGGCGGAAGGGGAGACGAGGGCGAGAGGTCAGGTGATTTTGGTGGTGTTTTTTGGAAATGGGGGTGGCGGATTAGCCAGGGATGTCCAGCGAGCCTCGTCTGTGCTCTGAATATCTGTTGACAGTTTGGGAACATTGAAAAGGACTGGGGTGATCGTGTTGTTTGCCCGCGACGCTCGAGTTTTGCAAGCTTCATAATTTATTCTCGTTTCGACTGTTGGTTGGCGCTGAAAACGTCCTCCGCGGCGCTTACAACAGTGCGCCACGTCTGCAGGTTTTGTGCGATAACTTTCAGGGTCTGAGAATCTAATTTCAGGGTCTCCAAAGCGACTTTGTGCTGTTGCCTTTGCCTGCCTTATCTGACATCACTCCTAACGATATAAACGTGGAACAGTCATTCACCCTCACGCCTTAGCCGCTCCGTCGCAATTTTGCCTGTCACGACCCACCGGTCCTTTCTAGGATCTCGGTGTCTGACGTCCTCTCCTGTCGCCTCAGCTACATTATTCTTTGGAGCCGGCTGAGGTGAAAATGATTGATTGTTTGAATAGTATAGACATTTCCTGTCGTCGTCGCCCCTTACAAGAGTCTTGTCCGGATTACAGTCCTGTGCCGCATTAGTTTTCTATTGAGGAGTACGTCGCGACAGTTTTAGACGAATTGCTGTGACCGGCTGAAGGTCCGGCTGGCTACGAAGATTCGACTTTTGATCTCATCATCGATCTTGAGGCTCTTTTTTTAAACGGTGCTTTCTAGGTACACAAATTCGTTTGCGGCTGTGAAATAAGTTAACGCGATGTTCGGTTTAGCCGGCATTTGGCGTCGATTAGTGAATGGCCGCTGTATTCTCCGTGTCAACATTCGGTCAGAAATTTGTGCAGCCAGCCGAAGAGGTCGCGAATGCCAACTCAGGAAGTAATTGCATGTTCCTTCATGCGTCATGTACGTTAATTAGTTGTCCAACAGTTCAGTAGGCTATGCTGGTTCCTGAATTCTCCTCACGTCAGGCGTCCATCCGTATGGCGGAGAAGAGGATGCTGAACAGGGAAGTCCTCTTTTTAATGCGTGTCCAGGCGAGCGAGTGATACACATGCCTACCGTAGGTGGGCTAACTCATGAAATGTCAACGGAAATTTCGAAATGTGTTCTCGTTTCGTAAAGATTAATTAAGTAGGGTTGCAAAACTAATAATCATGCAGCATGATTCCTTAATGATCCAGTTACCTCAGGGTGTCGGCTTTCTAATGAACTGATTGTCAACTGCATGCAAGGACTATACTCTGCAAAATATGACTACTTAAGTAGCATGCAATTTTCCCATTGATTTTCGATGCCTTTAAAAATTCAATTATATTTTACGGAAAATATGCATAAGGTATTCATTCTTTTACTTATTCAGTAGAAAATCACATCTTCCAATTTTATACTCGAAAGAAGTGTATAATTTGGTTTCAAAAAGTTTCTCATTGTGAGGTTTTTTAATACCGTGAAATGGCCGTTCATGAGACGTCATGTATCTGCATTTATGAATGTGGTTTGCAAAGTTAACAATATTGCTCAAATCCGCTGCTTACTTTTATGAACTCCATATCGTCTCCCCTTAATATGGTAGAGAAATGTCTGGTTTTCCGTACACGAAAAATAAACAACTTGTAGTTTTGAAACCCTGAATGCAAGTGTAACAGCAGGTCGGGTTCAAAATTATTCGGGAATGAGAAAAGTTTTCAAAAACCGAATTATACCCTTCCTTCGTGGATGAAGTTGGAAGAAGACGTAATTTTCTACCGAGTGAGCAAGAGAATGAATATTTTTACGTACTTTTTCCACAGAGCATCGAGAATCAATGAGCAAAATGCATGTCACATACGTAGTCATTTTTACAGAGTATAGATTTTGCATGCAGCCGGAAAGAAGTTCGTTCGAAAGCTGGCATCCTGAGGTAACTGAACTATTATGCTGCACAATGACTAATTTTACAACCCTACTTAATTGATCTTTTCGAAACGAGAACGTATTTCGGAATCTCGGTTGACATTTCATGAGTTAGCCCACCTACTGTATAGGATGGGCCACGCAGTAGATGCGCAGGAACAACACGGTGGGGTTAAATCGGATTCCAGCAGGCGTTACCGGCAATGCGCACCCATAAGGAATGCCAGCGTTCGGGGTGTGGTGACAGGCCCGACTGCCAGTTCACGCCGCGCCCGCCACATTTATTTAAACTCGTGACCAAGTGTTTGTTGTGGACCAGAAGGTGCGGTCGCACGCCTAGGTGCCGGTCGCATGTCGCGTCAGCCAGCTGCGCCTTCTTTTGCTTCCGGTCTTCTTGACTTCACACCGGGTCCAGTTGGGGGAGGAAGAGAGGGTGCGACAAATACTGCGCAAATCAGTCATCACTACAAACTGATTCGCTGTGCCACCTCGCACCTTGCTGTGGAGCACACGGTGGACATCGTCGGCTACGACGGTCGAACTTTCGAGTGACACACAGGCATGCATACAGGCACACAGGCTAACTCATGAAATGGCAATCGAAATTACGAAATGCATTTTAGTTTCGAAAAGATTAATTAAGTAGCGTTGCTAAACTAATCAGTATGCAATTTAGTTTTATAACAATTAGGCTACCTCAAGAAGCCGGCTTTCGAACGAACTTCTCTCCGGCTGCATGCAAGAACTACACTCTGCAAAAAATTACTACTTAAGAGCATGCATTTTTCTCATTAATTTTCCGATGACCCCAAGCATTCAATTATATTTCGTAGAAAACATGCATAAAAATATTTATGCTCTTGCTCATTGGGTAAAAAATTACGTCAGTTTTTGCGCTTTTCAGTTATCAAAGATTTTATCGTGTCATAATGTGCCCGATATATTCACATTATATATCATTTTGTTTCTCTGGTCAGACGCTTGCAGAATTTATTTATAATTTTTTTTATTTCCTTTGACTTTCGATTACTTGCTGCCCAAAGAATATTAAATGTCAGGTCGACAAAAATGAACATTCCCAACATCTTCTTTTATTCGAGTTTACCAGAGGAGTCAAAGCACTGGGGATCAACAAAAGCATTTGGGCTGCTTAAGGGGAAGGTTCAATTTCTAAAAGAACAGCTCAGAAATGGTTTGTCGTTTCAAAGAGGACGACATGGGTACGACGGATGCTCCGCGGTCCCGTGGGAAGTCAGCCGCGCAGCGGCGCATGATATAGGCAGGACGTTATTACCGACAAGACAACAGGCCCGTGGCTCAATGGATAGAGGCGTGGACTTCTAACTAGCAGGTCGCTGGTTCGAGCCCCATGTGTTCCACACTGCGGGATTGGGTATGACTGGCTGAAGATGACTCACAAGCCACAAATGGCCATTCCAGTCTCCCTTGACTTTCTCGGTAATGCTATCCTGCCTATATCATGCGCAGCTATGCGGCTGCTGGTTGGACTCGAGAGAGAGAGAGAGTCCAAAGGCGCAACTCGGGGCGAGTGAGTTCCGTAGAAAAACGATCGGTGAGCGCCACTCTATCATTATACATTCCCGATCGCAACCGGCAAGACAACGAGCCCGTGGCTCAGTGGTTAGAGGCGTTGGACTTCTAAGTAACAGGTCGCGGGATCGACTCCCAGGTGTTCCACACTTCGTGGTTAGGTATGACTGGCTGACGACGGTTAATAGGCCAGAAATGGCCATCCCAGTCTCCCTTGTCTTTGTCGGTAATACCATTCTGCTTAAATCGTCTCAATGCTTTAGCTCATGCACATCCCTGCCAACTAATTTGAGAATGAGCCAGAGAAATGGGATGTGGCAAATGAACAATAGTCCGACTTGTACGATCAGGTAGAAAGGTCCCTGTGTTCCGCACGATTTGAGTGAGGACAACAAGATTCAGTGTTCAAGTGTTTGTGTCTCGTCATTGACACGACATCACCTCACCCGTCACAACACAAATTATCTTTAAAGCTTATTATTGCGCGCAATGAAAAATGGTTTCTGTGCGTGAATATGAAACAAAGTAAAGAACAGGCAAGCCTCAACAAGCAAGTGCCACCTCGAACCAAACCTGGTCTCCATCCTCGCAAGAGGATGGCATGTGCCTGAGAGGATATGGTGTGTGTGGGGGGGGGGGTTATCTATTATGAATTGGTTGAGAGGAACCAGACCATTAACGCAGAGCTTTGCAGTCAACAGCTTCGACGTCTACGAAAAGCAGTTCGGCAAAAACGCCACATCGTCGTAATGGCGTCAGTTTGCAGCATGGCAAGGCCGGGTATCACATCGCAAAATTCACCAAAAATGTCGTTGAAGAGATCAGTCGGGAGATTCATTCACATCTGCCATATTTTCTGGGCCGTGTTTCATTGGATCACCACCCTTTTGGTCATTCCTGATAAATATGACCGAAGTATCCTCCAACAACGACGCGGATCTTCAGCAATGGATCGATGACTTCTTTGCGACAAAACCCGCGGATATCTTCAAGCGGGGGAGCAAAAAACTGCCTAAGCGTTGGGAGGAGGTTGCAGTCAATGAAGGGGAATACATAATTGATAAATTCAGTGGACGATATATAAGAATGTGATAAAAAAGTTTGGATAATTGGAAATTGCGCAAACTAATGGGAGAACCCTATAAGCAGAATGATATTATTGACAAAGGCAAGGGAGACTGGAATGGGCATTTCTGACTTATTAGCCGTCGTCAGCCAGCCATATCCAACAATTCTGTCTATATCGTGCGCCACTGTGCGGCTGCTGGTTGGGCTCGAGAGAGAGCCCATAAGGCACAACGGGACGAGTGAGTTCCGTAGAAAGCGATCGGTGAGCGCTCCTCTACCATTGCATATTCCCCATCGCTACCGACAAGACAATGAGCCCGTGGCTCAGCGGTTAGAGACCTTGGACTTCTAAGTAACAGGTCGCGAAATAGAGCCCCAGGTGTTTCACACTTCGGTGTTGGGTGTGACTTGCTGACGACGGCTAATAAGCCAGAAATGGCCATTCCAGTCTCCCTTGTCTTTGTCGGTAATACCACTCTGCCTATATCATGCGCCGCTATGCGGCTGCTGGTTGGGCTCGAGAGAGAGCCCGTAAGACACAACGGGACGAGTGAGTTCCGTAGAAAAACGATCGATGAGCGCCCATCCACCGCAGAATCCAATAAGTTTGACCCCCCGAGGAAGACGCAGTCAAGCAGTTGATTGCTACGCATGCGGGGATACATAAACGTCATCTTCTATCACTATGGGTAGAAGAAAAGGAGTATTGATGTTGCATTTGCCGACCTCGTGGCATCCTGACTCCCCCTCGCGACACCGCAATTCGTACCGACTAGGGCACTACGGTCCGCTTGCAGTGCACCGGCTAGGAGTGTGTGTGTAAATCTTCGCAGAATTTACCCTTTACGTTGTCGGAACTTTTCAGTGAAGGAACATCGACGTGCTAGTAAAAAAATTGAGCATTAGAGCGCTTAGTTTAAGGACAAACTTCAACAGAGTCACACTTTTTCAAGTTGAACTGTTCACTACCGTGTGAATATTCCCGAAGAGCGACTGCAAACTACTTATGTAGTCGTGACCAACAAACCATGGCCCTTGTAGCCTGGTATGCGCTGACAGTTCTCTGATACCTGGTTCTCTGTCGGCAGATGCGTTTGCGTTCCCACTGGGTATACGGGTCATTCCTGTAGTAGTAGTTGTTGATCAACATCCTGGTTAAGTGTTCGTTGTGGACCAATGAGTGTGGGGTGAAGCGCCAGGACGCAGGTTCGGCCGCGCCATCCACCTGCGTCCTACTCGCATTCGGTCTTCTTGACTCTCTCTTCAAACCGGGTGCAGGTGGAGGAGGAGAGAGTGCAGTGGATGCTGTGCAAGTCTAGTCTTACGATAAACTAATTCACGCGCAGGTCACCGTGCCTGTTTCACCTTCCTGTGGAGCACACGGTGGACATCGTCCGGTGCGATGGCCGAACTATCATAAGGTATCCTGTTTGCCAATACCGATATGTTCTGTCTGGATCCTTTTCTAGCTGAAAAATCCAAACAGTTAATATCACCTGGTCAGAAGTTTCTGGAACATAAATAGAGTTGAAAATTTCCAGGCAGTGGATGTGAATAGCCGTGAACCAGAACAGTACATTTCCCTACGTTGCAAAATTTGCGGTTTTATTCCAACCCTATCACACGATTCACCCTAAGTAAACTTGACGACACATGGCTGCATACTGCAGGCCATGTATATGTTCTTTTGTTGGAAAACTGCCCGGTAACAATCGGGAGATGGCACCCAAAAAAATCCGCCTAACCAAAGCAGCCTGTCTTACGGGACAGGTGGTAATAGGGGTTTTATGGGTGGTGGCTGGTCGGGCTGTATGATACAAGTCGACGGAAAGCCTTATTTGAACATGTGAATGATCGATGTTGGCCCGCTCTCCGTTCCGTTATTACAAAATGGGTCGCCAAACGCAGTATAATAGTAACGGACGGGTGGAAGGCATATAATTGTCTTCCCTCAGAAGGTTATCTACATTTCTCTGTTAACCATTCAAAGAACTTCAAGGACCCTACTACCGGACGGCACACCAATGCCATTGAGGCACACTGGAGTAGACTGAAAAGGAAACTCTACGAGGGAGGCCCTGCATGTGGTCGAGCTGTGTGGGCTCACATAGACGAAGTACAGTATCGTCTTTGGTTTGGCCTCAATGCCATGTCTTTGACAGATGTCTGGAAACTGTTCCTATCCCGTGTTGTGCAGACTTATCCTATTTAAAAGTAATTTTGTTTTGTAATAAACTGCCATAATGCGAATGTATGCCGTATATTCAGGTGTACGTGTGTACCAATGGGGAAGGTTGGGTAACAGCGACCATCGTCTATGTAACCTCCTGCGATGTTCGTTCGGCCAGCCCATGTTAGGCCGTCGCGGAAAGTCCACGTAGTGCGTGAAAGTAGGCCTGCAACCACGGATATAGCCTGAAGGCGTTTGAGTCCACTGTTAGAGGTATTATTTATAGGTAACGGATTTTTTGGGTGCCATCTCCCGATTGTTACCAACTGCCCAAGGTTTTCAGGTGTCAGAATGATTAATCATCAAACTTTTTGGCGTTGTTGGTGCGAAACCGAGAAGCTCTGTTAGTCAGGTAATACCTTGCGGCAGAGTTCACATCTAGAGAAAGCCACCGCAGTCTGGCCCCCAGTCTCGAGGGGGAGCGAGTCATCCCGCTAGTTGGCAACCTTCCAACATACACAGAGACACACACACGCACGCAGACACACACACACACGCACACACCACTGATCACATGATGTCTTAGGGTTCTCAGCAAGAAAACTCTGACTGTACTCCACATTTTGGCAGGCAACGGCTCGCACTGTGCGCGAAAACTCGTGATTCACTGATCTCGATGCTCAGGCGTGGTCTTTGCACGGGGAGATTGTGCGTATGAGGTTATAAGAACAATGAGTATGGAACGTCGTTCCGTAGTAATTTGTTTACTCTAGCATGATGCCTCTGCTTTGCTCCGCAGGGGATACACTCATTCCACAAAAGTAGATTCTTGATTTCGGATCGTCAAAAGACGCACATATCACGCTCCAAGACAGGATGGAAATGTCCTACAAACAGGATACATCAGTGCGTACCACAACTCCCAGGTGATTGGATACCCCCGATCTCAGTCAACATGACGTTAGCCCTATAGATTAGAGATCAGTCAACATCAGATTCTGGCAAGCGTCATGGGGAATGCGTATACATAAAAAGTGCCAACATTTCAGGAGTGACGGCAGGTCTAGTTGCAGGCGCACACTGTCCTATTTGGGCTCCGTGTGGCCCCATTCCCTCTTTTTGTGCAAAATCCTGGTCTGTGTACACCTGCTGGATCGTGTGCATGGCTGCCCAGTCATCCCCGACCTTCTGACCTGTCATGGTGTCTTTGTTGTTGGTTAAAATCTTGGTCAGTTGTTTGTTGTGGGCCAGGGAGTATGGTGATACGCCTAGGTGCGGGCAGCCAGACTCGAAAATATACGAAATAAATTTTGTTATTTTTCCCAAAGGACTCATTCTTCTTCGAATTATGTTTCTTGGGATGCCCATATTCCAGTATATATGTACGGGTCGGTGTCACCGACTTGAAAATTTACGAGTACAACTCGATTTTCCGAAGAGCCTTCTGTTTTTCATTAGATCACCTCGGAATGCACACCACATCAGTTATTCGGAATATATATATGTGAGAAGAAGAGGCGATCTCGGGAACCATGATTGTATTGTCCTGACGATTCAAAAGCAGACAAGCTTCCATCGTCGGAGGTGAGAATCGTACGGCATCACACAGTATATATATACGCAAATACACATACATGATAGTTTGATCGTCGTGTTCGACGATGTCCACCATGTGCCCCAAAATAAGTGGTGAGGGCAGAGATAGTGACTTGCGCTAGGGTTTTTTAGTGCCAGTAGACTTGCGCTGCATCCACAACACTCTTTTCTCCCCCCCCCCCCGCCTGAACCTGGTGTCAAGACAGAGTCAAGAAGACCGTAGATGAGGGAGGCCGCAGGTGGATGGCTCGGACGGATCCTCACCTTGGCACTCCACTCCGCACTCCCTGGTCCACACAACAAATAACCAGGATTCTGACCAACACAACAGAAATTGGAGGCTGGCACGGCCGAAGCCGCACCTAGGCGTGCCGCCAACGCCTGGCTCGGATCCCACACTGTGGTGGGAGTGCCGTAAAGGCCACATTAAAAAGGAGCCATTGCAGCCTGACTCTCAGACCAGCACCAGTCACGGAGGAGGTCCAAGTTACCCCGTCAGTTGGCAACCTTCTAAGCCACGGCTTTTAGCGCACCGTGATAGCTTCAAACGCGTCACATTGTTTATAGTGAGGAGAAAGTGCGCTGAGTCGTCGACCTCACTTTCCCTTCCCATTCCCACACCCTGGCCACTGCCCGAGCCGGTCAGTTGACTGGTGCGGAGAATGGGCGTGGTGGCTGACATAGCTAGTGACCTTGTCTGCACACGCCACATGTACGACCTGGCTCCCCAGATACACATACACCAGGATTTCGCTCACGGGGGGGGGGGGGTTGAACGGCGGATCTCTCACTTGCGTGAGAGGGTCGTGGAAGGAGCTGTATCGGCCCGGCCCCCAGCCCACCAGTCCGCCATTCCACACAAACACACACACAGCTGGACGGACTGCGTGGACCGAGTTGGGGCGTCAACCAGCAGCCTTCCTATCCACGATGCTTGATGTGTCGGGATAGTCTCGGACTCAAGTCGACCGTGCAGCAGAAGCCGCTCGGGGACCGAATCGAGATGCACACTTTCCACTTGCGTGGGAGGTGGCAGTTGGGTGCTTGCGGTGGATGATGTTGATGTGCAGTGGTTAGATGGTGGTGAGGGAGGGAGTGTGTAATACAGTCGGCGGTTGTCTACCGCAGGTTTTCGTGGATGCGCATGTGGCCGAATGGGCCCATGCGATGCGTGAAAGTGCGAGGACAATGTGGGCAGTGGAGGCGAGTGCGGTGGGTGTAGATGGGTGCTCCGGGCACTGGTTCGCCAGTTTCTGTACCAGGGAATGGGTGGCATGCGGCTCATATGCACAGCATTGCCAGAGGTCACATTAAGAAGGAGCCGTTGCAGCCTGACTCAAAGCCCACCAGTCCGTCAGTCCACACAAGCACACAGAACTGGCAGCTGATGCTGGAGCGGAGACCGACACCTGTCACATCCGTGCACATTCAGACACCGCGTGCTTTACTTGGTAATGTGCACATACATGAATACAATTGCTTCAACATCATGCCTTACTGATACAGAATGCTGGTGATGGAATTTATAAACGCCGTTAATGACGGTCGACACATCGCTCGTACGGGTTTTAGGGCGGGGGGGGGGGGGGGGGAACGTTGCACGGGGGCCCTGGTGCCAGAACAGCAACTGAACCCGGTCCTATCGCCAGTCGGCTTCCCTTGTACTTGCGGAGAAACCGACTGAGGTTAGTCAGTTCGAACACGTAGCTGAGCTTCGTTACCAACACCTGAATTCGCTTTTTTTACCATAGTAGAACGCAGTTGTAGTCGTGGAGGAGAAGGCAGCAGACCGACGGGATAAACCGATCCTGGTTAGATTATGATGGCTCCTCCTTACGGGGTCCCAGTTCTTTTCCCCCAGGAACGCCCCCAGGTTCAACTGGCCAGGCATGGTGCGGTCTGTTTACCTTTGTTAGTCATGGAGCTAATGCCCATCTGCAGTCGACCAGCGGCCACGGTGTGATGAGCTGGAGTAGAGAGACGGAAATAAATACTGCGAAAGCCCCGTAAAACACGTGCGTCTCACGTGAGTGATCCAGGTATATGAGGGTCTAATATCCACTAGGCCTACTCTCATCACCAGCTAGTTGACAGACTAGGTCGGTCGACTGGTGCAGTTAGAAGTGAAGAGAGAGAAAGAGAGGTGAACAATGGGAAATCCATCCCTACGGACAATCACTATAATAAATATAACACGCTTACAGTAGGTGGGCTGACTCACGAAATTTCAACCGAAATTTTGAAATGCGTCCTCGTTGCAAAAAGATTAATCAAGTAGAGTTGTAAATCTAGTCAGCCTGCAATAGAATTTTATAATACTTCAATTACATCAGGGCGCCGGCTTTCAAATGAACTTCTTTCCAGCTGCATGCAAAAACTACACTCTGTAAAAATGACTTCTTAATTAGCATGAATTTTTGCCATTTATTTTCGATGCCCCTAGAAGTCAAATTATATTTCGTTGAAAACATGCATAAAAATATTCACTCATTCGCTCATTCGGTAGAAAATGACGTCTTCTTCCAAGTTATTACCCGAAGGAGGGCAATAATTCGGTTAAAAAAAACTTTTCCAATTCCCGAATAACTTTGTACCCGACCTGCCTTTACACTTGCATTCAGGGTTTCCAAACTACAAGCCATGTATTTTCCGCGTACGGAAAATCATGCAGTTCTCTACGGAATCAAAAGGAAACTATATTTGGTTCATAAAATCTAGCAGTGGATTTGAGCCATATTGTTCACCTAATAAACTACAGTGGTAAATACAGACACATGACGTTTTATGAACGGCCATTTCACGGTATTAAAAAATCTCACAATTAGAAACTTTTTAAAACCGGATTATACCCCTTACTCGAGTATAAAATTGAAAGAAGACGCCATTTCCTACCGAATGAGCAAAAGCATGAATATTTTTTTGCATGTTTCCTATGAGGTATTATTGCATTTTTAAGGGCATTGAAAATTAATGAGAAAGATGCATGCTACATAAGTAGTCATTTTTTACAGAATGTGATTTTCGCATACAGTCGGATGGAAGTTCGCTCGAAAGCCGGCATCCTGAGGTAAATGAACTATAATGGAATTATGTTGCGCGATGATTAGTTTTACAACACAACTTCACTAATCGTTTCGAAACGAAAACGCATTTCGGAATTTCGGTCGACATTTCATGAGTTAGCCCACCTACTGTACATCTATCACGACGAACTAAGAATCGTGGCTTGAAAGTCTGCCGAGTCAGACTGCGTCGGCTTCTCCCTACTACCTCAATGTTGCCCTCGTGTAGATCTCACAAAATATTAAATCCTCGCCGCTTCCCTCTCGAAGAAAGCCTGGCCTGCAGGTATGCCAACTTTCACAGTAGTCCGCTTCCGTTCGTCATAACATTGTCCTGCCACCGGAGGAGGTGAATGAGAGAGGGCAGAGTGCGGTAAATGCTGCGCAAGTCTGGTTTCACTATAAAATAACCCAGGCGCAAGTCGCCGTCTCTGCGTCTATCCTACTGCGAGGCACATGATGTACATCAAAGTTCTCTACGGTCGATCTGCCATGTATCGAGTGCTGCTTAATTTTCAGAATAAATCTATGAAGTGAAGCCTAGTTCACTGGCGCACGGAAGCTATCTCTCCAGGAACAGCGTGCTTTTGATGACCCGAAGATCTCTACGCGTACACAGCCAAGCAATTATTTTTCTGCCGCGACAGACCGACAGCGTAAAAGCTACCCACTTTTGTCCGAGTACTGTCATACATTCGCAGAATTTAAAGTTTCCCGAGCAGGGTTGAAAGCATTGAACATCATTCCCGTCTGGTGCGACGTTCCACCTAGACTCACAACGTTCGGCCTATACAAACGATTTACAATAAGCAAAACTTGACAGATAATTTCATAGGCTCTTTCGACATACATGGTGAGAACGTAGAGATTTTATGATGTGGGGCACGTTTTTACTATCTTGAAATATGACGAGTATCGACAGATGTTTATCCTGAGCCGACAGCGGACTGGAGATCGGTGCTAGACGGTATTATAAAAAATAATAAAATTCAACCGTATTTTTTCCGAATACCGTGCTAACTAGAATGGCGTCTGCAGCTTACATCGGTTCTTTTTTTTCAATTAGCCGACAACTGGCCTGGTGCTGCAAAAGGTAGCTGAGACACTTCGCTGCCATTAATCAAAACACAAATGAATATTAATTGGTTTCGGGGAGCTTTTGCGTTTAAACGAATGCAATCCTGCCGGTCTGTGTAACCTTGAATGCCACTCAGTGCTAAACCGTTGGAGCTGTCCACGTCGAGCCGGTACGACCGTTTACGTATGGCAGCTCCGTAGGACAACGTTTTGTGCATTCCTAGGAGAGTTTTGCCGAAATAATCACACAGGTACCCCTCACAATCGCTGATGCGACCTGGTAGGTGGAAAACCAACCTGCTAGAACGTCAAAATCGAGCTGCAAAAGGAGGTCGGGTCAAGATTTTTGGTGAGGCTAAGGTAGAAGCCTGAAATTGCACAAGTTGCTGGAGCGTTCCTTTCTGCTGAGAATGCCGATTATGGCACTGCCGACAGTAGTCTTTAACTAAGAAGTTCCTGATTACCAGAAAAGTGCAAGACCATATAGAATCGCGGTTGGGGTCATATTGCCTGTTCCGTTCTGCAAAAGGGACTTTGCGGACGGCTTCTCTGGCTGCCGACCTGCCTCCCAGTTGTGTCGAAACTTCAACCTTCAGTATTTCCAAAGTGTCAGCAGTGACCTTAAGCAGAATAGTTGGATGGAAAGCACTCTGCAGAGTTGCATTATCGACCAACGGCTCATTAGCCATTGTTAGCCAATCGCGTCCAACGCCGAAGTGTGTAATAGCTGCGGCTCGACTCCTCGACCTGTTGGTTAGATGTCCAACGCACCTAACCACTGAGCCACGAGCTCGTCAGCCTGCAGACTGCGATCTGGAATAAACAATGGTGGAGGGGCGCTCACCGATCGTCCTTCGGGACTCACTCGTCCCGTCGTGCCTTGGAGCTGTCTATAAATGGGAAGTACAAAAAAGACCTAGTAACAAGTCAAAGGTGCGTCAATGAAATCCTGCGTGCACGAGCAAGTCGCTGCTGAAGCCTCCCTGCAAAAGTCCGGTGCGCTGTCTCTTCCGGCGATGTCAGCCAAAAATTTCGTCAACGATACCTTGGCTATCAGCAGGAAGAAAACGTTAGAAATCGTTCTTTGATGACCCTTTTATTGGTGTTCTAAGGGCGAGGCCTGCGGCCAACGGTAGGGCTTCGAAGAGCTACGACCGTCTCACAAATGTTGGAATTTCAACAACGACGACACGGTGGCCCAAAAACCTGAAGATTATTTGTATGAGGACCGAAACTAACTGCAACTCACCACACACGAAAACCGCGCAGATCCGAAATCTGATCGGCGAGCGCCCATCCTACGGCATGGATTATTCTTGATCGCAACCGACTGAAGAACAGGCCCGGGGATCCACTACCTCAATGCTCTGCTAATGAACATGACCTGCCGCAATAAAGTGATCCCCACACCCGTAGATTAGCCCAGGAACGCCGGACAGGAAGTCTACGCCCCAGTTATGAAACACACTGTCTCACACCAACCAGAAGTCCTAGGCACCAGAGGCCACCGCGTTTGATCTACCTGGAGGCATCGTCTATTAATTCTGGCACCAGAGATGGCCGCCGAGTCATGCAAATTAGGTACCAGTTAGGGCGGAGCTAATGGTCAACCGTGGTTGGCGACATCACCATTTACACAGATCAAACAAGCCGCAAATCGATAAAACATGGTGCATAAATCTGCGGAAGAGCACGTTATTTATACAGTGAGTGACCGATCTCATGAAATGTTGGCTGAAATTCTGAAATGAGTTTTAGATTTGGAAGGATTACTTAGGCGCGGTTGTAATACGGACTATCCTGAGACATAATCCTGTGATATTTCGGACTCGGTAGAATGTCAGCTTTTGGATACATTGCTTTTCAATCTCCTGTAGAAACCGTACTCGGTTAAAAATGACTACATATGTAGCATGCACTTTTCACCATAGATTTTCGATGGTCTTACAAATTCAAATATATTTCATAGAAACCACGAACAAAAATATGCTTTCTTTCAATCGTTTGATAGAGAATCACGTCAACTCTAAATTTTATACGCGAAGAAGGAGCATAATTAGGTTTTAAAAAGGTTTTTAATTATGAAATTTTTGAAGGCCGCGCAATGCCTATTCATATAGCACCGTACCTGTCCGTTTGCCACTACTCCTCATGAAATGTAAGACAGTCCGCATCCACTGCAAAATCTTATGGACTCTATATGATATCTTTGTGAAGGCATGAAAGAATACGTGATTTTCTTTATGCGGAATGCATGCACCTTTTGGACTGAAATGACTAAGCAGTAAGGCAACGAATGATCAGGCTGCAACTTATTTGGCAATCAGAAAACTTTTTAAAACCTTATTATACTCCTTCTTTGAGTAGAAAACATGAAACTGACGTAATTCTCTATCAAACGACTGAAAGAAAACATATTTTTTACGTTTTTTATAAAATATATTTGAATTTGCAAGACCATCAAAAACTAGTGTGAAAACTGCGTGCTACTTAAGTAGTCACTTTTTACTGAGTAGGATTTCTACAGGGGATTGAAAAGCAGGGCATTTAAGAGCTGACATCCTACCGAGTAGGAAATAATATAGGATTATGTCGGAAGATAATCAGTATTAAAACCGCGCCCAAGTAATCCTTCCTAATCGAAACCTCATTTCAGAATTCCGGTCAACATTTCATGAGATCGGTCACTCACAGTAGATCACCTGTCAAAAGATGGGATCCCAACACTGCTTTGACTCCGACGACAGGCAGATAATTGTGGAGGCAGTGCGGAAGGGCAGGGGTGCTAAGCAAATCCCCCGGTCTGATGATGACAAGTTAGGTAATCGTCGCATGGACTGCTCAACCTTCAGCAGCTGTGGACAGGCCCTTCTAGGACTCGGGCACAAGACAGATTTTGGCAATTTTTCTATAGCCTCTAATTGGGCACTAGATTAGGAGTTCGAAACGTTAGGCAAGTTTACTTGCACTTTCTCAGAGACTGAATTTCCTGCTTCCTCTTCCTCTTCTTCTTCTTCTTCTTCTTCTTCTTCTTCTTCTTCTTCTTCTAAGAGACGATGTAAACTCCGTATTTAATTGAACCTGAAACCCACGCTCTGAATCACCAGAAACGAATGAAGAACAGCTGACGGACGTACATCGACTTCATCATATAATACAACTTTTGGATTTAAAAGAAAAATTGCACCATAGCAAGAGTATTTTGCAATGCACACGAAACAAGAGGTAGAAAAGAGAGTGTCGTTATTGTGTAATTGGACGGCAAAACGGCGGACAAGATTGGTTTTTTTAGTTTTTATAGGAAGAAGACGAGTTGGCGAGCATTCGTTGCTTTCGATAAGTTCTCATCAGGCCAGTAAAATTATATGGGAACTGGGTACAATAAAACATGCCAGTTAGTGTTAGTTTATACTTCCCCATAGCTATATTCAGAAAAGAAAGTGGCGAGCGAACGTTGCGTTTGATAACTTCTTGTCAGGTCAGTACAGTCATATGGGACGGGGTACAGTGAGTGAAAAATCGATAAAAGTTAGTTTTTACAGTACACACTAGGCATGATAAGCAGTATAACAACCCCACTTAAGTAATCCTTCCTAATCGGAAACGCATTCCAAAATTTGGACCTACATTTCATGAGATCGGTCACGCACTGCACATGCACGATCGACCTGGCAACTGGGATTCCGCACTCACCCATAATCCATCTGACTGTCGTCGCAAAACATTGAACAGTCGTGTGAATTGTAAGCATGCCAGTTGGCAGAGAGAGAGAGAGAGGCTCAAACAGTCGACTACACCAGGGCAGAGGTAGTGAGATCAGCGCTGGGGAATCCATTATGCATGACAAACCAGCACAGAATCTGCACGAGATTGCCAACTGACAGGAGGGATAACTGGGCCCAAATTACGAGCATTTTGGAGTGGCTGGTGGACTGAGAGTCAGCCTGCAATTACTCTTTTGTGTGACTTTTTTGCCACCTCCACCTATGTCTGAGATCCGAACCACCACTTAACTGCACAGTGCGTGTGCTAACTCATGAAATGTCATGATTTTAGCATAAGAAGATCCCATATTCTGTGCTAGGAATTTGCTTTGGCAAGTGACTGAACTTAGGCAGCAGTTTAGCGGGACGACACTGGCTCTCAGGTCGCGATTCATCCGACGGGACCACGCCATACCTTCATGCTAACGAGGCCGAAATTGATGAGAAGTAGAAGCGATAGCTAGAGAAAGGGCTCTGTCCGCCTGACGTTTCGGATTCTCACTTGAACCCATCATCAGAGACAGTGACAGAACCTGGTGATTCGTGCACAGGAAGTTGCAGTATCTACAGGAGGCGGTCGCTTTGCTACTGCATACCTATGGTAATTAACCGCTCTCCCCTTCATAATAAAAACTGCGTCGAAGTCACAAAAAATTACGACTTGGGTCGGGGCTAACAAGTGATCATCGCACGAAGAACGACCATCGGCGATATAGCCGGGTGTTGCTAGTTATTGCAAGATTGTACTAGCACGGGAACGGCTCCATTATCGTTTTGTCTGTGGCTGTCTGTCCTGATGGGTTCCAATGAGAACCCGATACGTCGGGCCAATATACGTCTTGTTTCAGCAATCGCGTCTTCCTCCCGACTGTTGTGGTTTCTTCTCAGTATGGTCCTTATGGCACTCCTGCCCTATGACAGCCTATTTGTCTCTGTTGACGGCTTCCATTGTAATAGAGGCGGGCTTTTCTTCTAGAGTTTTGAACATCCTCATAGCCATATTCAGAAGTCAAATTGGCGAGCGAACGTTGCTTTCGATAACTTCTCGTTAGGTCATTACAATTATATGAAACGGGATACAGTGAGTGAAAAAATCGATAAAAGTTGTTTTTTTTAAACTACTGGCCAGGCAAGAGCTGAAGGGCACAGAAAGTTGTATGTGGTTAGTCAACCTTTGATCATGGCAGGCGCGGAGCCTGAACGAGGTTCTTCTGGGCGCTTAGGGTCGGTTTTCGAAACCTGATGGAGGCCGCTTCTGCTGTTTCTAACAGGCCTTGGCCCAGTAACTTAGGGTAGCTCGAGGGGACCCTATAAATCACACGAAATGCTTCAGCGGGATCCACACGATGCTCTGAATCCGCTGCATGCGCAAGGATGGCGCTGCTTATTCTCCTAGTTTCGCCTGTTGCCAGCAGTGCGGGGAGGTGTTCTCGTATTATTTTGGAAAGGCGCCGACTCGTACGACCAATATAACCTGATTATTATAGGAAGGAATACCGACAAATACAAGAGAGAGGGACGAGATGGCAATTTCCGACTTAAAAGTTGTCGCTTTTCAACGGCGCCCAACTTCAGGTCTACATGGCCTGGGATTTGAATCCAGTCTCCCTTGTCCTTGTCGGTAATACCATTCTGCTTATACCATGCGCCGCTGTGCAGCCGCTGGCTGGGCTCGAGAGAGAGCCTGTAAAGCACAACGGAACGAGTGAGTTCCGCAAAAACGATCGGTGAGCGCCCCCTACCACTGAATTCAGATTCGTCGGCCCCATTCACCGTGGAAATAGTATAAGTTAGCAGTTTGCTCAAGAGTCGAAAAGATTTACATGAAAAGGAAAAACTATCACGGGGACAATTCTGTATTTCTGTCTTTTCACACGTGTGATATTGTGCCAGGAACGACAGTACGGAGTGCTGATATGTCAATGTACGGCAAGAGATATGTCGAACGCCACAGCGCATTGGGCGGCAAGACTTTGCAGAGGTTTTTTTAGAATGCGAGTGGGTAACGTCATCTGGAATTCGACAAGCAAATGGCTTGACCGTTTTGAAAGGTTGCTGTATGATAATATTGACCGAAAAGGCATAAGAAACACCGGTTGTAGAAGACAGCATTCGGAGGGCTTGTTTTAAAATTAACATATATTTTTTGAGCATAACGGGAAAAATGACGGGAGAACAATAAAGAATGAGAGGACGAATGCAGGCGTCTATGAATCGCCAGGTTATCGCAATAAAGGAATTTTTGCACTTTAGTGAAAAGAGCCACAACGTGGAAGGAAAATGAAAAATTTGATGACAAGGTAACACCAAGGTGCCTGAGAGAAAATACTTCCTAGGGAAGAATGTCCAGGGATTCAGGACTAGGAGATCGGAAAATGTACCGGATTAATTTCTGATTCCTGTAACCGTACAGAGACATGGTCAAGGTCATTCTTCAGGAACTAGACGTGTCTGACTTTTGGAAGAGTGACCAACAACCCCACCGTCTGCATACTTAACAAACAGGCAGTCATTTGGCGATCTCAGGTTATCAGTGTTGGGGGAGAAGAGGTAGGGGGTAAAATGAAACCTTGAAGAACTCCACAGTTATCAGGAAGAGCAGTAGATTTCCACCGGCCGGATTGGACAAACTGAGTGCAGGAATTAAAGTAATCACGAGCCAAGAGACAACCCGGCCTGGAGAGTCGTATGCGAATGATTTTGTAAGAAGGAAATGACAAGGGACAGTATTCAAGGCGGATGAGCAGTCAAGAAAAACATATGCGTAAGCATGACAACACTTATATATATATATATATCAGGTGGTACCGACAAAGACAAGGGAGACCGGAATGGCCATTTCTGGCTTATTAGCCGTCATCAGCCAGTCATACCCGACCCCATGTGTGGATCACTTGAGATTCGAACCGGGGATCTTTGGTCATGGAGTTTGACGCTCTACCATTGAGCCACGGGCCCGTTGTCCTGTCGGTTGTGATCGGGAATATTAATTAATACAGTGGGCGCTCGCCGATCAGGTTACGGAACATGCTGGTTCCGTTGTGCCTTGGGGCTCATACTAGAACCCTCGTAGGCAGTCGCACAGCGACTAGTAGAATGATGTAAATCAGGTGGTACCGACAAAGACAAGGGAGACCGGAATGGCCATATATATATATATATATATGATTCATGCATCCATCGACGCATCGATCTTGACGCCATGTACACACATCTCAAGGAAAAATGGAAAAGACAATAGCCAATCAAGACGTGACATCAGCCCACAGCATCAATCCATCCTAAACCATGACAGATCAATATCGATCTTTTGGGCGTGTTTAAATTTTGACTGTTTCTTCACACTTACTACACGTCTGAAGACTAGCTGGGGAACCAGACTCAAAAATTTACGAAATAAAGCTTTTTTCATTTTCCCAAAGGACTCATTCTTCTTCGAAATATATAGTTCTCTTAGAGCAAAATCAACCACAAAAACAGCAGCACCTAACGCACTAACTTAGCCTTTTATGCAATTTATAGGGGATCGAAAAATTGGCAGGGAATGACTTTATAATAGCTGGGGCAATTCTTTCAGCAAATTTCAGTAGCTCGGAAGAACAGACAATTGGGTGAAAAGATTTAGGACCAAAATTAGTGGCCTGAAAACGAGGGCGAACTTCTCCGTTTTCCAGAACAGGACTTTCAGTTATAACCTATAGACAAACACCACTCACGCTTATATTTACAGCATATTTTTCTGCTTTATGACAAACTCAGTTTAGTGGTACTTGTTGAACAACAATGTGCAGTTGGCAAAGTTATCACCGAAACGTTCCAAAATGAACGAAGATCTCTGACTTTTCCTTAACAAACCCAAATGAATTGTCTCAAACTTTCAATTAGTAATGAGTGACTTTCAGTCCAATTAAACGAGGAGAAAACGTTGATAGCAATATTAAGGTGACTAGAAATGGCAATTTTCCCAAGAAATGAGTCAGTAACAAAAACGCGACAACTCACATCAAAAAAAGGAAATTGCATTTCTCGGAGTACATAAAACCTGCCTATGTACATGATTGAATAAAGCAAACAAAAGCACAACATTGCTTAATTTTTTTCAAAATACTGTCTGAACATAATATCCTTCAAAATTAGCGTACGTATGCAATCAGCCATGATGCTCTTGAAAGACGTTTTTAATAGAATTTTGCTGATTCATACCCTTATCTTTTACATTAAAAGATTGTTAAGCTTGCGGATTGCACCATAATTCTCATATGCCAAACCGTCAGCCACACCCAGCTTGATGAGCAATTCATCTCGCCGTAGAAAGTGCTCTAAAAAAATAAAGTAGCGACCGCGATCCACTAAAAAATCCCTAAGTCTGAGGAGATTTTGATAAATGAGCGTTGCAGCATTGATAGGTAAGGAATCTAACACCAGGCTGCTCAATACACTGCAGCATATAATCTTATGGCTAACAATCCTCACAAATGCTTGCGACGATAATTTCCCAGAGGAGATCGAAGTATTTTTTAGGGTCGACAAGGTGACTGTCTAGACACTTGACTGCGGCCCATGACCCATGGTCGCTACGACATTACACCTCCCTCGACAGTTTCAGAGCGTTCCAACGACCGCATTCCACTCTGGTGCACTTATATCCACAAACAGCTATTCAAAACAGGGGTCGGTAACTTGGTGGGTACTTCATTTGACCCAGCTGTGAAAAACCGGGCGACCTCGGTGGGATTCGAACCCACAAGAACAAGGGTACAGCCATTTCTCTAACCGCCTGAGCTACGAGGTCCCCTCGGAACCGTGTGTTTAATCGCACATGGGTCATGTTACCCGCCAAGCCTACAGCGACGAATGGAATCAGCCAATCCCGGCACAGTAGGCTGACCGCCCAAGCAGGAATCTACCGGATGACTACCAGCTTACCGTTGATTGGTTGATTCCATACGTTGCAGTAGACTGGACGTGTAACCTGACCCAAGTGCGATTAAACACACGGTCCCGGATGGGGCCTCGTAGCTCAGATGGTTAGAGTCTTGACTGTACTCAGACCTTACCCTTACTGTTGTGGGTTCGAATTCCAGCGAGGCCGCCAAAAACATTAACTTGGTTGACATCCAGCAGGGAACCGAGGGAGAATCTTCGAAGAACAATCCTTTACGGAGCTGCTGTACTTTTTCTCGGATGCATGCCCCTTGTTCAGTTACTAAACCCACAGACAGATTGGGATAAAACCCAAGTCTTGGCTATGCAGCTGACGCTATTTATCCGGTGGATGAAACTCGTGAATTTGCAACCTATCTGGTTGCGTCATGTGGGCGGCACACTTGTCGTCACGTGCGAGGTATGACAAAGACTTTTAAGGACTAACTCCACACTGTCGTTCTGGAGATCGAGTTAACAGTGGGTAAATGAGTTTATTCATGCACTTTTTTCGGGATCATCAAGACTGGTGTCTACAAACAATTCAGGAATGCTGGAAAGATCCACAGTTACGCTGACATACCATCCACTGACGCCGAAGGTCATTTGGGTCCGAAGAGTGGCTCGTCAAGTGGACGCACAGTGCAACAAACGGGAGGGGTAAGAGGTATCTGTGACACCCCTTACTTCTCAACCGCTATAAAGTAATGTCTCTACCGCAGATAGAATGACATCAAGTGGAAGGTGAAACTGAGACCAAAACTCCTATTTGCGTTTCAGTAGTTATTGCAGTTGGACTGACGAGCAATTGCCAGCATAAATGCTTAAGTATGGGTTACATAGTAGCGTGGAAGGATGGAGGTTCGCACTCATCAGTCGCCGGTCTGCCATCGGTGACGCGCAAGCCTTTGGACGGGCTGGAGTCAAAGCCGCCCGAAGATATGGTACTAGTTGAAGTAACTGGCGTGTTGATCCGCCTCCCTTCTACGCAGCAGTTCGGACCCACCTCGGCAACAAAGTCTGGCCGGCTGTTCCCATAAAAGGCCTGATTAACCTCGCCCTTCAAGCATTGATTATGAAGATGCATACGAGAATAAGAGGTCGAATAAATGCCTTACGTGGGTTTAATCGAACTTGGGCCATGTTACTCGTCCAACCTATTGCGACGTATGGAAACAACCAATTGTGCTGCAGTAAGCCGACTACCCAAGCAGGAATTCTCAAACATTTAGTCCAAAATCTACTAACAGGCAGTCAGCTTACCGTATCAGAATTGGTTGATATCATATGTCGCTATCGGCTGGGCGGTCAACTTGACCCAAGTGCGTTGGAACACACGGTTCCGGGTGGGACCTCGTAGCTCAGGTGGTTAGAACATTATCTGTATTCAGACCTTGCCCTTGCTGTTGTGGGTTCGAATCCCAGCGAGGCCGCTAAAATACCAACTTGGTTGGTGTCCAGCGGGGAACTGAGAGAGAACCTTCAAAGAACGGAGTCCCTATGATTTTTCTCGGATGCATGCCTGTTGTTCAGTTACTAGACCCACGGACATATTGGAATAGAACCCAAGTCTTGGCTATGCAGCTGAAGCTATTTATTCGGTGGATGAAACAAGTTAATTTGCAACCTATCAGGCAAAGGTCTGGTTACGTCATGTGGGCGGCACACCCTTACCTCTCAACCGGTGTCTCTAACGCAGATGGAGGGACATCGTGAGTAGGGTCAAACTGAGCTCAAAATCCTAGCTACTAATTATTGCATTAATTATCACAGTTGTACTGATGAGCAATTGCCAGCATATGTGCGTGAGTATGTGGTGCAGTATGAGACATGCAATGATGGAGGCTCGCACTCCTTGCTATACACGGCCTAAAACACAGTCACCAGTCTGCATCGGTGACGTGCAAGTCACTGGGCGGGCTGGAGGCAAAACCGTCCGAAGATAGGGTACTAGTCTAATTAACCGGCGTGTTGATCCGCCGCCCATCTACGCAACAGTTCAGACCCACCCCGGCAACAAAGACTGGCCGGCGGTCTCTATGTAAGGCCTGATTAGCCTCGTCCTTCAAGCACTGATTATGAAAATGCATACGAGAATAAGAGGTCGAATGAATGCCTCGCGTCAGGAAACAAACCGACTTCCATGGTAGTCAAAAGTACAAGAATTGGAAATAACACTAAGGGGACATGCAAGCCAAGTGGTTTCTCCGCCTTAACAGACTGGACAAGAGAGGTTTTGTTGCAAAGTTTTGCGAACTGCTAATTTTATTTGGGGAAAACTCCAGGTGAATTTTTTCATCCTTGATGATAATCTGGTAGTAACTGACACCGTTCTATATGCTACTAGCCGGCTAAAATGACTATTTGTTTGACAACGTTCGATAATTTCCACAGCCAAAGTCGATTTGGTCATCGATTTTAAGAACTAGGTTGTTTTTTACGGCGGAATCGCACTCCAATAGGCCCAAGAGTTTTTCCCACAAAAAAATAGAATGTTCGGGTCTCACATTTGTCAGGGGACCAGAGAGGCCGAATGGAGAAGGAGTCGAAGATCGTGCTCCACATTTAGGTACATTTTAGGGGTTACAGTCAGAGACCCTGATGATTCTACTAATGTCCTATAAATTTTTGCATATTTGCAGTCAGTATAGAGTTAAAACCAGTTAAAATAAGGTTCGATCAGAATACATCCCAAGTAACAATGATGGTCGTTTAATGCGAGTCAGTGAGGGAGAAACGTAGATCACAAAGTGTTCTACCAAGTTGGCTGCAAGGAATAACGCTGTGAGAGGTCAGTTTTGTCGACAATTTTGTAATTTAACTTTTTGTTTATAATCAAACATAGCGTCGGCCCTGGATGCCTCGCTTGGTAGCGAGGAAAAATTTACCGAGGTCTTCTTACTTGACATCGCTTCTGACCTTGAGGGTATGACCGCGTAGGTTATTTGCGCACGCAAAATCAAAGGAGTCCTCCTGTCTCACCGAGTGACCTCGGCCACGGATAATCTGAAATGTCCAGAGGAGGCTACACCTGAAGTATCTGTAGGGTTTCGGAAATACGTCAAGCTTTTTTAACCTCCCCTGGCACGATAGATCCTTAAGACTATCAACCATGCTTGATACCTCTGGGCCGCACCTCTTCGAGGAAATCAATAAATTTCCTCATAAACAACGTCCAGGCAGGCATTCCGTAATCCGAGTGCAGTCTCCCGAACGCGCCGAAGATTTGTCCGAAAGTCCAGGAGGAAATATCTAAAATACACGGTTTATCATTCTACTTGCCATCTGATGTCATCAACCTTGCGGATTTCCACATGCCCACATCTCTGTGCGTCCCCAGATCTAATGCAGTTCCGTTAATCAAATGCTTGTGTTTTGGAGATGCTTTTCGGCCGGTGCTAAGGTGCAGAACTCTGCATTAGGGCACATTAAACTCGCGAAGCCGCCTGTTTGCTCACACACTCCGTTTTTGTATGTTCCATTACAAATTTTTGCGTCGTCAACGCAGTTGACTCCGGCTCATATATTTGTATCGCTGGCGAACATGAAAGCATTACACTCAACTTTCCTGGTGCAGTCATTCGCAGAGATCAGGAAGAGTAGTTGGTTCAAAACAGAACCCTGTGGGACACCACTCTCGAACTTTACTAGTTCTGAGGTAGAAATGCCGGTTGGATACCAGTGTCGCAACACTCCGTTACTGATGCTAGTATTATTGCAGTTAGTTACCCATACTGTAAGCGTTGGTAGAGTAGCATTGGCAGCCGTGGTGACGGTGGTAGTAGTAGTAGTACTAATAGTAGGATTATTAGTAGTATTCGCCGTATCAGTGGTGGTAGACGGGGGAAAAAGTTTTCTTCAGTGTTGCGACACTGTATTCATGCCAGTGGTAGTAGTATTAGTAGTAACAGCGGTAGTAGTGGTAGTAGTAGCAGTAGTAGTGGTGGTGGTAGTAGTAGTAGTGGTAGTAGTAGAAGTAGTAGTAGTAGTAGTCCGCCCGTAAGACAGGCTGGTGGGAGAATAGACAATTCTAAGTGTTGCGACACTGTATTCCCGCCGAAATGCCAACAACACTTCTCGAGGTAAATCCACCCGAAGATAAGATACTAGTTTAATTAGCCGGCGCATTGATCCACGTCCCGTCTACGCCGCAGTTCGGACCCTCCCCAGCATTTGAAGGCTTTCCTGAAGTCAAAATATAGCATCTATTGCATTACCCCTACACATGAGGTCTTCTTCATTTCTCATGAAAGTAAATAATACCTGTACGGTAGGAGCGCCCCCAATCCCCAGTGAGCTGCTTACCGTCTGTCCGTGATCCTGCCTTATAGATCAGGCTGATAAATGCGATCTTTGCCTTGTTTACTTTTCGAGGAAATTACTTTGCGAACTTGGAGTCAATCATTCGGAAGAGCTCTTTTCAGGAACAGCCCGAAATTTGATGTGAATATTTGAGCTGAAATCCACCAGATACTGCGGAACAACCGCGTAATATTCACAATTCACCAGCAGGCAGCCAGTAGTATAGAATTGTGTAATTATTTACCGTACCATACTAGTTTTTAGCTAGTGCCTATGTTGTCAGCACGGTAAATAATTACACAAGTGTACTCTTCCCCTCTTGAGGGATTCCGCCTTCTTTGAAAGTCTTCTGAAACAGATAGCGGTTTGCACATTATATTAGCAAGTTCACTAAGTGAAAGGCTTGTATTAGATCCTGGCC
>CACRXP010000048.1:1595361-1671253 GCA_902702965.1 Spirometra erinaceieuropaei | reverse complement strand
TCATCGTCGCGGCCGACGGGGGCGATTGAGGTCACGGTGCCATGCGGGTTGGATGCAGCCACACAGGCGGCATTGGAATTGAACAAAGTGCGCCATATAATAAGGGGAGCTGTGCGTAGGACTTTCCAGTCTTAGAAGATGGTAGAAGAATCAACTACTGGAAACGTCGAACCTCCAATAAACCCCTCCAGGTGAACGCCTCTACTTCTTCGTACAAAGGTCCTAACGCTACTCATCTTTCTAACAGTAGCTCCGTCTGGACTCCAATTTGCAGAATGATTTTAAGGGGAATTGAGGATGATCTTAGGTCGCGACCTGACGCTGCTTTGTTTAGTCCGAAAGCCCTTCATACGGTGATAAGTTGGCCACCCCCTCAAGGACAGTGTTGGCGTATTTCCGAAGAGGCCTTGGGTCGTTCGTCGCCCCGTTCCCTTTTGGAGAGCTCTTTGTTTCCCAGTTTGCGGCAGCACGGTTTATTGCCACAGTTGTATCTCCTGTGGGTGATTTCGTACCGACATTAAGAATTCTTTTGTCTGAGCTGGGAGTTTTAGAGTCTGAATTTGTGTGGGACGCGCCTAGAAAGCTATAGAATTCTGACCCTGTTGCGATGAGTTGTGCACAGTTTTAGTACATTCACTTACACCGACGCGTTTTTGCTCGAGCGCCCTATCCCAGCTGGACGTAAAATGAACCGGAGTGGCAGCGTCAAATGCCAGAATATAGCGACGAGTCCTTCTTGTGGTTTCATGTAGGTTTTGCCGTAGCGGGTAACGGCACTTGACTTAGTTCTGTCACCGTAACGCCGGCGGTTTCCTCAGACTGTGAAACACACCTGCCGACAATCTATTCTGGTGACACAATTCGACCTCCCTTTCTGGTGGGAGGTGTCTGTTCCGCGCCTGCGGTGGGTGATATGGGGGTGGATGCGTATGTGCGGCGTACGGTGGTGATAGGTCTACGGCGGTTTACTGCAGATTAGCATGGAGGTGCATGTGATGGTCGATTGTGCGTGTGCAGTGTGCGTAGTTGGGGCTGTGGTGTATGTGAGTGCTCCTGGCACTATGTCATCACCCTGCGACAGACGAATCCTTTTTATGTGTAATGTGACTGCTGCCCTATAATTTAGCTGGCTCCTTGTCGGTAGCAGCGCGGTTGTTACAACTTTCTAACTCATTTTCTTCACTATCCGCCTGAATGTGTTTAATGGTCTATCAGACGACTCTTTAAGGTCTTTTCTTATCGGGGCATTATTCCAGGCGGTCCATATAACTCCATCTGTGGAATGGTCAGCGTCCATGTTCGTTGTTGGGTTAGTTATGCGCAAGTAGAATGCTACCACCGTGCCAACGCTACTCTAAACCGTCCTGCTATTAGAACATGTTAAATTAAGTAAAGAGTTTAATAAGATGTGATTTGGTAGTCCCATCTGATTGACACTATGCTGCTGGAGTTGGAGTTAAGGGTTAGGGGTTATGGTTAGGAGTTAGGGGTTATGGTTAGGGTTTAATTTTAGGGGCTAGGGCTGGAGGTTAGGGCTTGGGGTTAGGGTTGAGGATAAGGGGTTATATTTAGGGGTTAGGGTTAGGGGTTAGCGCAGCTATTTCTCAGTCATTCGGAGTACAACCGCACATTCCCAATAGCTTTTCTTTTGCGTACAACTACTTGACCTCTCGCCTATGTGTTCCCCAGCCCCACCTATAAAAACCCCTATTACCACCGGTCCCGTATTAGAGGTGACTGAGGTTTGTTTCCTTCAGGTGGGTCTACTTAATCACATCAAACCTAAAGTTCAATTATACTGAATCGGCTCAAGTAATACACACAGTAGATTAAAATTAATACGTAGAGTCAGATCATATTACAAATGGACGTGTATAGATACATGCATATGCATATGTATATACAGTGCGTGACGTAACTCATGAAAGGTTTCAAAATTTACGAAAGACTACCACTTACTCGCAAACGGACACCAATTCATGGATCTAGTATCTATGTTAATTAAGCAAAACTTTGAAAGAATTGAAAACATAACAAATACTAAAGGAAATGTTGTGTTGCTTCGAAATGCCGTTTTTTAAAAAGCGCAAAATCCCGAAAACTTCAAAAATGGCTGCAATTTAGTGAACTTCGAGTTTGGATGTAAAGAATGTCTTCTCATGCAAAATAACGAAGTAAAAATGGATGCACAAATAAAATAACATTTAAAAATAATGATTTAGAGATTTTGAATCTAAATATCCTTTAAGAATTAGTGCAATATCATATATGGTGGTTTTTCAACAGCCTACATTCTGAGTGTTGAGTCCAAAACAGTATTCGAGGGATTCGTGGTATTTTAACTCATTTGAGTTGAATGAGTTGCGGTTTGGCAAGAGGAACTGGAGTTGCTTCAGTTTACCGATGGGGACTTCGTAGGAGAAAACCTTTCCATAAAGTTACATGCTGCCAGGTCGACTGGTAACTAATAAATTTAAATAGAATGGACAGGCCTGCTCGTAAACAAACCAGTTTGTGCCTATTGAGAGAAATTTTCTTCCGTTAAATTACTTTGCACTTTTCGTTCGTTTTTGATTATGTAGAGTTTCAGATGGCCTTGTAATATCGTTGAATACCTCATGATTTTCAATGCTTTCCCCCGGTCGCCCATAAAGACAGATTCTGTATCATGTAACTGCTAAAAACCTTAAAATAAAACACTTTTGACGGTATTTACTGAAGTAGCGAGTGTTTTGGCGTTCTTTTTCATGAAGGATGTCGTTTGGGTCACATTTGAAGACCCATTCAAACATGAAACTTCATTTTCGAATATAATGGCCGTTCAGAACGAAAGTCAACAACGAATATGCCTTCGACCAATTAGAGCACTTTCTCTTATAAGTTATCTCTTTAAGAAGTGCTTTAATGCCGCACTTCATTGGCGGAACTCTGTGCATATACATGCATATGTGGATATAGGCAATAATTCTGACCCCAGGTGTTTAGATGTATATGAAAAAATATGTGCAAATGTACATTCATCTACATATATTCAGGCGGGAATAGGCGCACACCGATCTATTGGCTTCACAAAGCAAACAAGCTCCGTATGTGTGGCAAAGGTCACGAACAGGCAACCAGTTGCGAGGTCAAAGTCGGCCAAGTCATAATATCAGCGTGGCGGGACGACAGAGAATGCGGGTAGATTGATACAGTATTGTTTCGAACTTATTTTGCCTTCATTCAGCCAATCATAACCCTGACCACCAGCAGCTGGGACCAGAAACACAAACATGCGCACAGACACACCTGGCGCAGTTGGTCTGCCACTAGGGCGTACCAGATGGGCCATAAGCACTACATCAAATCGAAGTTCATTAGTGCCGCTGCATATCCGGCATTTACTTGGGTGATTGATATAGTACTGTTTCGGGTTTCTTTTGCGCCGAGTATGTCTGTGCGCATGTTTGTACTTCTGGTCACAGGTGCCGGTCAGGGTTATGATTGGCTGAATGAAGACAAAATAAGCCCGAAACAATACTGTATCAATCTACCCATATTCTCTGTCGTCCCGCCACGTTGGTATTAAGATTTGGCCGACTTCGACCTGGTAATTGATTGCCCGTTCGTGACCTTTGCCACCCATACGGAGCTTGTTTGCTTCGAGGAGGCAAAAGATCGGTGTACGGCCACTACTGATATATATATATAGGCAGAATGGTATTGCCGACAAAGACAAGGGAGACTGGAATGGCCATTTCTGGCTTATTAGCCGTCGTCAGTCAGCCATACCCAAGCTCGAAGTGTGGAGCACCCGAGCCTCGAACTCGCGACCTGTTGGTTTAGAAGTCAACGCCTCTACTCACCGGGCCACGAGCCCGTTGCCTTGTCGGTTTTCGATCGGGAATATACAATGTTAGGGGCGCTCACCGATCGTTCATACGGAACTCACTCGTTCCGTTGTGCCTTATGAACTCTCTCTCGAGCCCAACCAGCAGCCGCACAGCGGCGCATGATATATAGGCAGAATGGTATTGCCAGAAATGGCCATTCCAGTCTCCCTTGTCTTTGTCGGCAATACCATTCTGCCTATATATCATGCGCCGCTGTGCGGCTGCTGGTTGGGCTCGAGAGAGAGTCCATAAGGCACAACGGAACGAGTGAGTTCCGTATGAACGATCGGTGAGCGCCCCCTAACATTATATATATATATATAATGTTGACTTCTAAACCAACAGGTCGCGAGTTCGAGGCTCGGGTGTTCCACACTTCGGGCTTGGGTATGGCTGGCTGACGACGGCTAATAAGCCAGAAATGGCCATTCCAGTCTCCCTTGTCTTTGTCGGTAATATCATTCTGCCTATATATATATATATATATATATATGAAAAAGAGAAGGCTCTTCGGAATACCGAGTAGTACTCGTAAATTTTCATGTCGGTGACACCGACCCGTCGTCAGACGAAATGAACAGAGGGGAAAGTGAGATCGGCAGACTAGGTCGGCTGGTGCGACAGGACAGACAACGACAAATAGACAGCTGATGCGTGAGAGGGGTGGGCACCGAGTTATGGCAAGCTTTGGCGCTGGGGGAGGCAAAGAAGAACCGTTAGGGTTTATCATGCCTTTATTCAGTCAATAATTGTGATCTGGCACATGCACCCGTACACAGCGCAGATGGTCCACAGACTGAGTCTAGCAGTCTGGTCATAAGAACTTCGTCGATTGGAAACACTGAAAATCATTAAACATCCACCGATACTTCAAGGACTATGCGAATCCCAAAGTACTCCACAATCAGAAAAAGCCGCAATTCGAAGGAAGAAACGTCCTCTTAATATACACCGAATGGCACGTTCTGACCGCTCTTTGATATGTGGACTTATTAAAATGTTCATTCCTTTGACACCTCCATAAGCAAAGCCCTCTTTGAGGTTATTAGCCACATATCGACCAGTATAAAAACGAAAAAGTACATCGATTTTGCGCGGCCAGGTCTTGAAAACCCACCGTCGAACATTACTTACTCGACTTTATGTCAGACTTCATATAAACCTTATTCTTGGAAAATATTAAATGCAAATGTATGCAAAAACAATTTTTTAAAATTATTGCTGCGTTAATATTGTTCTACTTATCTAGCTTTTTGTATGTGCAAGCGTTAAGTACTTCTAAGATTTGGCTCTACGTGTGTGACGAGAATTTCCGCGTTTTCGGCATTTCCACTTCACTCAAAAACTGTCATTCTTCATCAGTGAAATGGCACTTGTGACACTTATTCTGCGTTTTCATTTCACCAAACATCGTAAAATGTTTCTTTATCATCTTGATGAATTCTTTCGAACTGGTTTAGAGGCTTTCGTTAATTTTGGTATTCGATGATGATGAGCGCGATGCCATTAGATCGGTGTGTGTGTCTACCAATCATACGAAGCTTATTTGCTTCGGGAGGCCAATGGATCGGTGTGCGCCCATTCTGAGGGAATAAATTCCCGATCTGCAGCGACAGACAATGACAGGTGACGAGGCACTGATGAACTTCGTTTCGATGAAGTGCTTATGACCCCTCTGGTAGACCCCAGTGGTGAACCGTCTGCGCCAAGTTTGTCTGTGCGCATGTTTGTGTTTCCGGTCCCAGCTGGTGGTCAGGATTATGATTGGCTGAATGAAGGCAAAATAATCCCGGCACAGTGCTGTATCAATCTACCCGCATTCTCTGTCGTCACTGCTCTCCGATATATACATATATACCGAGTTAATAATTGCAGAAATTATTCAATTGAGGACATGGAGTTAAGTCTCAGAGACATTGCGTTTTAGGTTGAGACCCGACATTTAAATGAACGTTCGAGTCGAAGACAATCAACTATTATTATTATTATTAGACTGATTATTCCCTGGAGTTCATACTCCAGAAACCACCATGAGAACGCTGGGGGACTCACGAGGAACCGAACCACTCGCAGTTGTTACTCAGCGGCAGAATATCAGTGAAACACGTGTCTGTGCCTTCATTTAGTACTCATGTATAATACCTTTTGCCGTGTATATACAGTGAGTGACCGATCTCATGAAATGTTGGCCAAAATTCTGAAATGCGTTTTCAATCTGGAAGGATTACTTAGGTGGGATTGTAATACTGATTATTATGTGGCACAATCGCCAGGATGTCGGGTTTTGAATGCACTTCTTTTCGCCCTTCTGCAGAAACCTCACTCGGTAAAAATTGACTACTTATATAGCATGTACTTTTCGCATTGGTTTTTCGATGGTCGTATATATTCAAATATAGTTTATGGAAAGCATGCATAAAAGATATGCTTTTTTTACTCATTTGGTGGAAAATCGGTGAAACGTGCTAGTTCCGATGAGAAGAGGCGATCTCTGGAACCATGGTTATATTGCCCAGACGTTTCAAAAACAAAGAAGCTTTCATCGTCGGAGGTGAGTGTTGAACCGCGTCTCACAGTGACGATCTTGTTGCAACCGGTCTACCTCTCGTCAGGGGTCTGCGTTCGGACGCCAGCCGTCATCGCACGTGTTTGCATTGATCTTAGCTCTCGTCATCGGCTGCAATCGTCTCTACGACTCCGCTGCCGCCTGTGGATGACGCGGCCGTAGTGACAATCGCACCTTCGCTAAACTCAGGTTGTAGTACAGCCACCTGTGCGTTCCCCATGGACTCGGCCGTTTTCGGATGCTCGTCTTGTCGCAGCGCATGTTTGCTCCTCTGTTCAATGATCTGCGTTCAGATGGCCTGGGAGGCTTCGGGAAGAGCTACACAGCGCGCCCTTGTGTCAGGCCTTAATTGTTTAAAATGGATGAAATGACCGCATAACCAGCGAAACAAGTTTTTGTTTGACTTCGCCAATAGGGACCTCACGGAAATAAACATTCTCATAAGGTCGCATGTTGATGGCCGGTCAATAACCTAAACATTTAAGTATAACTGTCTAGTGGAATCGCAAATATACCATTTTGTGCATATAAGAAGAGCTTTGTTTGTGTCAAAATCCTCTATGATTATTTCTGGTGCTTGATTTCGATGATTTTCAGATCGTCCTTGAAGTTGTGGTGGCTACTTTACGATTTCCAATGTTTTTCAACCGATTACCAATAAATGTAGATTCTGCAAAACCCTATTTTCTTTATTGAACGGCATCTCAATCAATTCAAATTCGTAAAGAGTACAGTGAATCATCGAAAAATTGTTTTGGATTCTATACTTAAAAGGTAGGCTGTTGGTTAATCGCCATACCTGAAATTACACTAATTGTTAAAGGATATTTAAATGTCAACTTAGGTTACAGATTATTTTCCAGGTTATTTTGATTTTGCTTTTATATCTACTCAACTATTTAAAAAGCTCTTAAATTGGGTATTTTGCTGACAGATTTCTGCGTATTTTGCCTTTTTTCAAGGTTAGATGAAGGTAAAAATTGAGACGTTTGATGGGCTCTTTCCCTTCCCAAGAAATTAGTGGTGATTTTTCTACTGCAAATGGAAGAACAAACTTTTTTTATTATATTGGAGCCTTTTTTCGCTATGCTTGTTTACTATTAGGCTCCATTCAAAGACTGTAAGTGTACGACAAAGCCGGCCGCATAAATACTAAGATATTGCACAAACTTCTAATATTTTGGACGTTCTGTTTCTAAATTACGCGTGAGTCGAAAATAGACCATGCGTAAAGTATTACACCGTATGCCTGAACGTCAACATAAAGCCATTTTGTGGAGGTAATTTTCGTAATAAGGGCGAAAAATATTAAAGTATTTAGGCGAAGGGTTACCCACAGACGGTGTTATTGCGTCTTAAGGCATGCACACAAAGTAGCAAATTCGGCTTTTTAAGGCCGACAAAACATCGGGTTTTCTAAAAAATAACCTGTTTGTTTACGTCTTGGTTAATACGACTCACGCGGTGAAAAAACTCAATTTTCCTGTGCGGCAGGTGTAGAGTATTGTTTTCCCACGGGAAAAGGCTCGTGGATGCGCAAACTTGGCCTAGGATAGTTATTAGCATAGGAAGCCGCCGAAATACAGAGTATTATAAATGTCGTTTCGAATTTGTAATTATTTTGGCCGGTTAAAATATTTGTAAACACATTATGCATGTAAAAAGGGACATTTTCCGGAATGGACTGGGTGAATAAGAAAAATGCGCAGGGTTTTGATTGTCCGCAACTGATCATTTCATGTCGCATCATCATTTTTCTTGAGTTAGATCGTATAACTTATATATTTTTATATCGCGTTCATCATCTCCTTGATAAACGAAAAATAGGAGAGGGC
This sequence comes from Spirometra erinaceieuropaei, assembly GCA_902702965.1. Classification (NCBI taxonomy): domain Eukaryota; kingdom Metazoa; phylum Platyhelminthes; class Cestoda; order Diphyllobothriidea; family Diphyllobothriidae; genus Spirometra; species Spirometra erinaceieuropaei. The sequence continues at coordinate 1,662,980 of CACRXP010000048.1, read as the reverse complement.
AAATTCATGAACCAAATGATACTTGAACCGACCTTTCGGAAGATTCCTCGATTCCATCATCAGTGTAGTACGCATATCGATGCATGCTATGGGCGCACAGTCCTCCGCACAGCACGCAGATGAGAGACCTTTGCTCAGCTGAAATTCCAGCACTGATGAGGACGTCCTACAGAAATGCCTCAGATATAGACCGTCTATGAACACTGACCTATGCCAACGGACAAGGAAAACTTCAGAAAGAAACTGATCAGAGTACTGAGACGAGACTGCTACGCTCGCATTCACAAATACGGCCAGACGATTAGACAGAATTCCTCAACTTGTCAGTCGATCTTTATGGCACACGAGCTGGGAATTCTCAAAGCTACAATTTCCGACAGTGGACGGCGCCACCGCAAGTTGCCTGATGAACAGGTCTCTGGAAAATTTGAGAAAATAAGTCCACCAAAGCAGCCCTCGTGTCCTCGTCCACAACTTGTCTCCCCATCGTCTCACTCAACAACAACTAGCGGTTCTATCCTATAACACGAAGTTCAGCACAAGAGATGCTCGACCAGAAGACTTTATTGCATCCTTCAAATCGGCCTTCCGGGAGTGTGGGGCAGGTGAGGAGTGCAAAAACGTCATACGGCAACGAGTGCCGAATATAGTCCTCAAACACAAACGAAAGATGACGATTTCTAGAGCAGAGGATCGAGAACTTCGGAAGGTACAAAATAGAGGATATCATCAATCCCAATAGAAGCGAAGAGACGAGTCCCAGGAAGTAGTCTTGAAGAAAGAGACACGATCGCCGGGACAAGAGCTTTATTAGCATGACGTTTCGGATTCCTACTCGAATCCATTATCGTGCCAGCGGACAAAGGACGCGCCACAGTTGTGCTGGACAGGACAGACTACCTTCAAAAAGCCAAAGGTTTACTGCAGGACCGACAGTTTTATGTCCCATGTGCAACGAACCCTGTAAAAGTGCTTACACGTGAAATTAATGCTACGTTGTTGGCCTTGGAGAACTCAGGTGCAATAACACCGACCGACAGACGCATGGCGAGACCCCAAGATACGGCTTTGGCCCGATTCTATGGCCTCCCTAAGGTGCACAAAGACGGCGCTCCTCTCCGACCCATCGTGTCGCTCAAAGGCACTCCAACGTACAGACTGGCTAAGTGGCTGTTCCGGCGTCTCCAGTTCCTGACCGCTGAGTCAGACATCATGGTCTCTTCGTCAGCACAATTCCTGGGGAAACACAAAGGGGTACGCATCCATCCAAACGAGGTCATGGTATCTTTTGATGTTACACTCCTTTTTACTTCTATTCCCCAGGACCTGGCGATCGAGACAATTGAGCTGCTACTACAAAGCAAATACGATGAAACGGAGAACCGTCTTGGACACGCCCAAATCTTTCAGCTCCTGAAGCTCTGTCTCAGGACGTACTTCACTTTCGACGGGACAATCTACGAACAGGTGAAGGGCACACCAATGGGTTCGCCGATTTCGGGACTCATCGCCGAGGCGGTCCTGCAACGGTTAGAGTCGCTGGTCTTCCAACACCACCGACCGAAATTCTGGGCCCGGTATGTGGACGATACCTTCGTCGTCATCGAACGGGATCAGGTGTTGACATTCCAAGAACATCTCAACGCCGTCTTCCCGGACATTCAATTTACGATGGGGGAGGAAGAGAACAACCAGCTGGCCTTCCTAGATGTCCTCGTATGCCGCAAAGATTGTGGTGAACTTAAAAGCAAAGTGTTCAGGAAAGCGACAAATACGATGCAAGTACTGAACTTCAACAGTAATCACCCAATCAGCCACAAACGCAGTTGTGTAAGGACGCTCTATGGGCGTGTCGAAACGCACTGCAGTGAGCCGGAAGACAAAAGTGCCGAACTACAATACCTCCGACGGGTCTTCAAAGCCAATGGCTACCCGCGCAACTTCGTCGACCGGTGCATACGCAAAAGGGACGAAAGGCCTAACCGCACGGACACCAAATCCTGGCGTGCACTTCCGTATGTCAAGAACGTTTCGGAAGCTGTCGGCCGCCTTCTCGCACCACTTGGGGTTGGAGTGGCACACAGACCGGAGGCAACCATCAGGCGTCTGATCATGAAACCGAAAGACCCACTGCCACGGCTAGAAACGTCTGGAGTCGTTTATCGGATCTGGTGCAGTTGCAGACAAAGCAACCACGTCGGAGAAACCGGAAGACAGCTCCGAACGAGAATGGCCGAACACGCTGCAGCGGTGCGCAGAAATGACGCCAGCTCTCAAGTTGCGGCGCATTAGACGAGATCCGGCCACACATTTCAATTTGAAGTTGCTGAATTTCTCGCAAGAGGTGACAACCGCGTGAGCCGAGAGCTACTGGAATCATGGTTTACTGGCCCCCAGTCCATCAACAAGTGCAACGATCTTCCCATTCAATACAGCGTGCTGAGACTTCGTCTAGGCGGAGTAATGGGCCACGCGGGGAGCGCAGAGGTGAACACTCCTCCCAACACCCGGGTCAACGCATCAGATGGTCGAGCAATCATCACGCCAACATCCAACGCACGTGATGAAATTGCAGCAATTATCGACTCGAATGTCGTCCATCAAGCAATGATCACACCAAGTGTGACAATCCCGGATGAAGTGGGGAGCCGTGAACGTTCATATGTATGCGGTAGCATGGCTACTGCATCCTATAAATACCGCAGCCCCTTGTGCAACAACCACCCGTTTCTGCTCTTTTGTCTCTGATGATGGATTCGAGTAGGAATCCGAAACGTCAGGCTAATAAAGCTCTTGTCCCGGCGATCGTGTCTCCTTCTTCGATCATCAATTCTGTCCGCCGACAAGGGACGCTCGACTATCGTCATGGATAAGGCTGAGTACTGTACAAAACTAGGCAACCTCTTGATTGACAAGGAAGCTTATTCGCCATGGATTGTCAGCGAGTAGTTAATTACTTTGGCCAGACCATGTCTCAGCACAGAATATGGAATGGGTATGTCGTTGTAAATGTGGACAAACTAAGGCCCCCTGAACCATGATTCAGGCAACTCGGCGCACACGCGATTATCCTCTCTCGCGTGAAGTTCGACCTCATCGAACTTGAATGTACAGCCACTTTGACAGCCTAAAGGTTGAGGTACCATGTAAGGAGACGATGGGGCGTAGCGGCATCCCCTGCTTGTGGACCTTTGGTTCAAGGTCCAAAGTGGACAGTGAAGTCGGCTGAAGAGTTTTTGACGCGCATCAAACATCTCGAAGTAGAGGCAGATGAGGTGATGGTGTCATTTGACGTGATCTCATTATTCACCTACATCCCATCCCTTCTGGCTGTCGACAGTATTACCGGATTTCTCCGGGAAAATTATGATGAGACCGACCAGCAGCTCAAACTAACCCACATCATCGAGCTCCTAGAACTGTCTGAAGACCTTCTTTATATTCACTGGCGAAGTCTACGAGAAGAAGAAGGAGACACCGATGGGCTCGCCTCCGTCTGGACTAATTGCCGAAGCAGTTTTGCAGAGGCTCGTGCGACTGGTCTTCAGTTCATACCACCCGAAGTTCTGGACCAGATACGTCGACGACACGTTCGTCGTAATCAAGAGGTGCAAGGCGTAGGCTTTCAAGGCATTGTTGAACTCTATCTTTCCCCACATTCAGTTTACCATGGAAAAGGAAGACAACAATCAGTTGCCCTTCCTGGACATACAAGTTACAAAATTGACAGAGGGGAAGATAAGAATAACGGTTTACCGTAAGGCAACAAATACTAGGCGCATCCTCCACTTCCGAAGCAACTACCCTGTTGGTCATAAATGCAGTTGTGTCAGAACTCTCTTTCAACGTGTTCAAACACACTGTAGCCACGACAGTGAGAGGAAGGATGAGGTGAATTAATTACAGGGCCCTTTTTAAAGCCAACGACTACCCGAAGTCCTTTATACGCAATTGCCTCAAAAAGCCTCATTTTGAACGGTCGAGTGGAGAAAAGGCCAAGCTCCGGCTCTCAATACCCTAGGTGAAGAACGTATCAGAGGCGACGGCGAGAATAGTTTTGGGATTGGCGCGGCTCATAAACCAGAATGTGCCATCAGACAGCAAATCATAAAGCTCAAAGATCCGCTACCAACAACAGAGCATTAGGCGGTGGTCTACAGCACATGCCTAAATTACAATGCGACGTATTTCGGTGAAACGGACAAACGCCTCGGTACGAGATTGCACGAACCCCAACTTGCAATCAACCGCAAGGACAAGCTGTCTTTGGTCTATGACCACATACGAGAACTGAACCACGATTTTGTCTTTGAGAAAGCGAGGGTAATTGGTCGAGCCAATGAGAAGATGGCCAGACTGGTGCTCGAAAGTTGATCCTCGACTGGCACACTCAACCGAGCTATAGACCTGCATCCAGCCTACCAGGCGCTGCGTACAAGGCTCGGATCAGTCCGAACAGGACCAGTAAGGCAAGCAAGCACACGGGACCGAGAGTCAACGCTCACGGAGAAGAGCGGAGTTGGTGGCCACAGGTCATGTGACCAAAGTTTGACACTGTCTCACCGATGCGCCCACGAAGCTGAATGCTACTCACCTGAACAGCAACGACCAATCAGTCCATCGGCTGACGTGGGAGAGCCCAACAGGCACGCCGATTTGACTACAGCTACGTCGGCCCCAAAGCGGACAAAGACGACGCAAGTCCGCCAGCAGCAATCGGGCAGGTTAAAGCTCGTGCACCGAGCACGGTCATAATGCGAGGCAAGCGGCAAGGCTGAAAAACTCCAGACCTGCAGGAGCAACAAGCGCACTGCTCTGATGATAGAAACGAGGAAGTTTCCGAAACGCCATTTCAAATACAGTTTAGTCCATGAATTCGCCCGCTCTTCCTCTTCGTCTTCTTCGGGAGGTGATGAACGCGATACGATATCTGGACACTGAACCTTTACACATTACGATATATACATATCGTTAATATATATGATATATATATATATATATTATATATAGGCAGAATGATATTACCGACAAAGACAAGGGAGACTGAAATGGCCATTTCTGGCTTATTAGCCGTCGTCAGCCAGCCATACCCAAGCCCGAAGTGTGGAACACCCGAGCCTCGAACTCGCGACCTGTTGGTTTAGAAGTCAACTTCGGGCTTGGGTATGGCTGGCTGACGACGGCTAATAAGCCAGAAATGGCCATTCCAGTCTCCCTTGTCTTTGTCGGTAATATCATTCTGCCTATATATCATGCGCCGCTGTGCGGCTGCTGGTTGGACTCGAGAGAGAGAGCCCTTAAGGCACAACGGAACGAGTGAGTCCCGTATGAACGATCGGTGAGCGCCCCGTAACATATGATATATATATATATATATATATATATATAAACATTAGACCACGTAAAATTAAATGCGGTTATGGGTATCATTTGTGGTCGGGGTTAATTACCCCTGAAGCAGTTGTGCTAAAAGAAAATAACTGGTGGTATTTATTTGCACGTGCCAGAGAAAAAAGCAAAAAGGACTCGCGGTGTCTGTTGCTTAGCGGTGGCAAAGATGCCTTAAGGTAATCATCGGGAAAAATACGAAACTGTAATATGCTTTTGGCAATGCCTACAAAGACGCCTCAAGTTCATTTACTATTATCACCATGCATCAAAAAATAATGTCTCCTTTTAATTTGTGACAATATGGATGGTCAAAATTTGTAAAACCACGAGGTTCCCAAATGTTTGACTCTTTTATTCAACGCAAATGCTTCCCGGTTATATTAAATACAGCTGCAAAGTTTATGCTACAGTAGGTTGGCTTATTCATGAAATGTCAACCGAAATTCCGAAATGCGTTTTCGTTTCGGAAAGATTAATTAAGTAGAGTTGGAGAACTAATCGTCAAGCAGCATAAATCTATAATAATTCAGTTTCCTCAGGGTGTCGGCTCTCGAACGAATTTCTTTTCGGTAACATGCAAAAGCTGTACTCTGTAAAAAATGACTACATAAATTGCCTACATTTTTCTCATTGATTTTTGATGCCCTTAAGGATTCAATTATATTTCATGGAAAACATGCATAACAATATTCATTCTTTTACTCATTCGGTAGAAAATTACGTCTTCTTCCAATTTTATACTCGAAAAGTTTCTGATCGCGAGATTTTCTAATACCATGAAATGGCTGTTTATAAAACGTCATGTCTCTGCATTTACCAATGTGGCTCGTAAAGTTAGCAACATAACTTAAATCCACTACTGAATGTTAAGAACTCCATATGGTATCCACTTAATGCCGTAGAGAATTGTATGGTTTTCCGTACGCGGAAAATATATGGCTTGTAGTTTGGAAACCCTGAATGCGAGTGTAACGGCAGGTCGGGTTCAAAATTATTCAGGAACTGAAAAAGTTTTAGGAAACCTTCTTTCGAGCATAAAATTGGAAGAAGACGTAATTTTATACCGAATGATTAAAAGAATGAATATTCTTATGCATATTTTCCATGAAATAAAATTGAATGCGTAAAAGCATCGAAAATCAGTGAGAGGTTGGCGTGGCGTGATCACTGGGACTGGGGAGGTAGAGGAGGAATGAAATAGGGTGTGAGCGATGTTTGTGGGTCGAGTACGCAAAGGGGATTGGAGCGACGTGTAATCCCCAAGTGAAGTTGGCGTTGGCCACGGAAGCCAGAGTGCCTGCACCAACAGCTTCTGACAACACAGCGCTGGATTTGCTACCGTATGGCAACTGCCTCGGCTTTTGATAACAACCGTTAATGAAGGCCTTTAGTGACGTTTGCTGGTGACCAATAGACAATCTGAAAGGCCTCTTGGGTATGCTGATTTGTGTCGAATAAATTTGTGAGAATAGGACAGGTTCGTGCTCATTTGGACTCCTTTCTAGGCGCCTAATTTTATGATCAATGTATCCCCCTTCACAGGAGCAAGTAAGTGAGCAAATGCACACTGATGCGACCTGCAACAGTAGTTTTTCTTTATATTCTCAGCGTGGAAAAGTAGAGTTTGTGAATAGCACGCGTTAGTGCGTCGTGGAAAAAACGCTCGCGATCGCTGTATTTAGGTGTCGCCCAATTAATTCGCTTGCTGTGTCCCCCAGAAAAGACAGTCTTATAAACACGTCCTTCTTTTCTGCAGTTGGGGTGCGCTCCTCAACATTCCGTAGGATAAGTCTTTCACAGTAGTCCTTTTCGCAAAATGTGTTCCGCAGTTGCTGGAGCTCTGCCTCAACGGTCTCGAGAAAGTCGCAGTGCGTAACATTTTATCCGCAAATCCCTGAAGAAACCGGAAGACAACTCCAAACGCGAATGGTCAAACACGCTGCAGCGGTGCGGAGAAATGACGCTAGCTCTCAAGTTGCGGCTCATTCGACGGGTTCCGGCCACACATTCAAATTTGACGCGGTCAAAATTCTCGCAAGAGGTGGCAACCGCGTTAGCCGGGAGCTGATTGAGTCATGGTTCACTGGCCCCTAGTCTAGTAACAAGTGCAGTGATCTTCCCATTCAATACTTCGTGCTGAGATTTCGTCTAGGCGAAGTAATTGGCTACGCGGGAGCGCACAGGTGAACACTTTTCCCAACACCCGGGTCAGCGCATCAGATGGTTGAGCAATCATCACACGAACATTCAACGCACGTGATGAAATTGCAGCAATTAACGACTCGAATGTCGGCCATCACACCACGTGCAACGATCCCTGATGAAGGGAAGGGGAACCTTGAATATTCATAGGTATGCGGTAGCATGGCTACTGCATCCTAATAATGCTGCAGCCGCTTATGCATGAATCACCCGCATCTGTTGTTGTCTCTGATGATGGATTCGAGCAGGAATCTGAAACGTCAGGCTAATAAAGCTCTTGTCCCGGCGATTGTGTCTTCTTCCTCAATCCCTGGACTAAATTTTGTTCAATATTAGGGTAAACCAATTTGTGAAAATTAATGCATATCCCGTTAAGGCTTTATTTCGAAATACCTGACGCTGCATAGATCCATTCTCTTGTCTGTGCAGATGGACATCGATAAAAGCGATTTGGCTATCCGCCTTAGGCTCTGCAGAAAACATTGTCAAGGGGTGTGCACTGTTTAGTTTTTTTTGTCTAGAGCGTCACTGTAGGTGGTAAGATCCGTCAGGCAGAAAACGTCGTCTACGTACCGACAGTAGGACTTAAGGTTACTAATGGCATCCTGCGAGCTCGTTTTCCCGACCTTGTCCATAAGAACATCAGCAAGAAACGACAAAAGCGGTGAATACCCCACCATACCATCTATTTGTCCGACTAAGGCAGGAAAACTGAGCATATGGTGTGCAAAGCGTAAGTAGTTCCTTCAGGGCTTCCACTGAGCATTCCTGTTTGGTAATTCGTATCTCGAATAACGTCACTGAAGTATTTTATCGTTTTTATCACGAGTATGTTGGTAAACAGCGATGATGGATCTGCTCGCCAGAGTTAATATCATTGATGATGCCGACATAGTCAAAGACATCGCTCAAACCTTGCGGGTACAGATCATTTTCAAACGGCTTAAGGCTTTTCATAGGGTCTTTTGTAATGGTATGACAAGACAAATTTGTCTTGACCTAGCTGTAAAAACTCGCTGCCTCGGCGGGATTCGAACCCACGACATCAGGGGGAGGTTTTGGCATAGCCAATGCTCTAACCCTCTGAGCTATGAGGCCCCACCGGACGACGCGAGTTCAATCACATTTGCTGTCGTGGGTTCGACTCCCAACGAGGCACCAGGTTTTTCACAGTTGGGTCAAAGTGAATTATTTGAAATCTGCCATAGCATCTATGAACAGGGCGAATTTCTCATATCCAAGATTGGATGCGGAGGGTTGTGGGTTATTGAAAGGTTGTGATTCTGGGTATCGTCCTGCCACAAGTCTCAGTCGTCCAAACTCCTTGTCAGACGAGAAACCTTCTTTGTGGAGATCATTGAGAACTGTCATCAATTGACCCTCGACGGCCTCGGTTCGATCCTTGTCTTTCTCACATTTCGAGAACTAGGTACAGTCTGACAGGATTTTCCCCACTTTCGTTACTTACTTAATCCTCTCCATTTGTACTACGCCCGAACCTTTATCCAGCCTAGTTGGCGCAATATCTTCGTCTTTGCGACTTTTCCTGGAACTACCGAGATGGGCCCCTTTCAATGAACCTTTGTTTCTCTGAGCCTTCTTTAAATACTTAACCAGACTCAACTTAACATAATCAACTTCTCTAGGCTTAGAGGGTTTTAGACAGACAATCTGACCGAAGAGACTCTCGCACAGGATTTCACACTCTAAGTGCTTCGAAATCCGTCGTGAAATACGAAATCTAGGACTAAGCAATTTTACACCTGGACCTAAAGACATCTCTCACCCTGTTTCCACCCCCCTCCCCCTTCTCCAGTCCCAGTGATACCAACACACCGACCTCGTAAGGCGGGTGGCGAGAGAATGATGAAGGTCAGTAACCCGCGAGACCCATATAAACCCTGCCAACTCCAGATGTTTTCATCCTCTGTGTAACTATACACGCCTAATGATGAAATACCAAAAACGCGTGTTTGCTAATTGACTTCTGCTGGAAACAATTGGATCTAACTATTTGAAGAAGAAGAAGATAGGCTCTCCGGAACAGGTTTATTTAAATGCTGACGTTTCGAAGAGCTGGGTTGGCTCTCCATTGTCAAAGCGGAAAATGCACTTAATCAATCAGAACTTTAATTTAAAGTGGCATGTTGTGTTGGTCGGCCTCATGCTGATCGATTTTTCTCTCCTCTCGCTGTCTCGGCCTCTCGAGAGATGGTTGACGGGCGTTTTGCCTGCGTGCTTTGTGAGTCACCACTCCGTCGGGGGGAGCTGAGTGAGCCTTTGTCGGGCGGTCGGTCTGGCGGTTCTTTTTCTTCCTCACCGAGTAAACTCAACGGCAGGCTATCTCCGTACGGCATACTTTTGACCTCCAGAGGGCAACCATCTTAAGCCGAGACGACACAAAAGCAGAACGGCTAACTCTCAAGGCGTGGTTCTCCGATGCCCACTCTACCAACGGGCATCTGGACCTTCCTGCAATTGACAAAGTGCTACGTCATCATAATCGTAGAGCTCAGGACCAAACAACCACAGCGGATTTAAGTAGGCCGTACGGAGATAGCCTGACGCTGAGTTTACTCGGCGAGGAAGATCAAGAACCACCAGACCGACCGCCCGCCACTGGTTCAGTCACCTCCCCACGACGGGGTGGTGACTCACAAAGCACACAGACAAAACGCCCGTCAACCATCGCCCGAGAGGCCGAGACAGCGAGAGGAGAGAAAAATCGATCAGCATGAGGCCGACCAACACAACATGCCACTTTAAATTAAATTTCTGATCGATTAAATGCATTTTCCGCTTTGACAATGGAGAGCCGACCCAGCTCTTTGAAACGTCAGCATCTAAATAAACCTGTTCCGGAGAGCCTTTCTTCTTCTTCTTCTTCTTCTTCTTCTTCTTCTTCTTCTTCTTCTTCTTCTTCTTCTTCTTCTCCTTCTTCTTCTTCCTCCTCCTCCTCCTCCTCCTCCTCCTCCTCCTCCTCTTCTTCAAATAATCAATCCGGATCTCTCAACTTTGCCAATCTGAACGGATCTAACTATTCCATAATGTAAGAAGTGGCAATTAGGGCGATGCGAGAGGCACATAACCTTCTGCTTCCACGGATTCCTCTTAAGGCCATTCATTCGGATAACTCGGGCATAAACCGACACATAGAATTGGATGCTGTGCACAACAACCTTAAGAAAAAGTGGAAAAGGCGTGGAATAAGGCATAGAACAGACATTTTCCACATATTTTATGATCGTTATGGGAGTACTGTCAGTTGGAAAACAGCTTGCTGCGTCACATGAGGGAAGTTGACCGACTGGCGACCAATTTTGCCTTCCTATTGAGTGGACTACATGACAGTTGGCCGGATCACGTGTACTCCAGGTCAGTCTTTCAAAACAAACAAAAGTTTGAGGCCCGACAGGCGATGAAGGTCTCTAATTTTGCACTAAGCCAACAGCAAGCCAGCGCAGGTTGCCACCCTGTACCTTTGCAAAACAACAGCGATGCCGCACACACCGAGGCTGACGGCATCGATTTACGCATAAACAGCAGTTCACACTCGGTGCACAATCACGAAGAGATACACCCACCAGCAGCACTTCCACCGCCGCTGCCATCGTAAACTGTGCCCCCCCCCCCCACCTACGATGGAGAATCAATGAACCTCCGTGGAGGTAATCGCGAACGATGACAGTAGGTAAAAGTACCTGCCTGATTCATGCGTCCTTTGGCGTCTCTCTACGAGAGTCCGCTGAATTATTAAACACGCAGACAGGCACACTGCTGACTGCCTACGTTTTTGGATTTCGCGTTGGATACTGACATCCATTGAGCCAGCACGTGAGTTAACGCCGCTTTCCCGCACAGGACTGTCATTTTCGTCTGCTGACGCGTTTCCCATGAGAGCATGACGTAAATTTAATTGAAATGATCCTGCGCTTCTCTTTGACGCATAGAGAGAGAGAGAGAGGCATAGTATTGAATAAAGTACAGTGCGTGACCTATCTCATGAAATGTTGGCTGAAATTCTGAAATGCGTTTTCGATTAGGAAGGATTACTTGGTCGCGGTTGTAATACTGATTATCTTGCGGTATACTCTTATAACAGTTTGGGCTCGGCAGGATGTCGGCTTTTAAATGCACTTCTTTTCAATCTCCTGTAGAAAGCGTGCTCGGTAAAAAATTACTACTTAAGTAGCATGCATTTTTCCCATTGATTTTCGATGGCCTTGCAAATTCAAAGATATTTTATAGAAACCACAAACATAACTATGCTTTCTTTTAGTCAATCAATAGAGAATCACGTCTTCTTTATATTTAATACTTAAGGAGGGAGTATGATTAGGTTTTAAAAAAGTTTCCGATTATGAGACTTTTTAAGACCGCGAAATGCCAATTCACATAGCATCGTACCTGGCCGTTTACCACTGCTCCTCATGAAATGTACAATATGGTCCGCATCCATTGCAAAATTTTATGGACCCTGTATGATATCTCTCTAATGACATAGAAAAATATGGGATTTTCTTTACGCGGAACGCATGCACCTTGTAGAGTGTAATCACTAAGCGCTAATACAACGAATGATCAAGCTCCAAATTTTTCGGCAATTAGAAAACTTTTTTAAAACCTTGTTATACTCCTTCCTTAAGTATAAAATATAAAGAAGACGTGATTCTCTATTGATTGACTAAAAGAAAGCATAGTTATGTTTGTGGTTTCTATAAAATATATTTGAATTTCCAAGACCATCGAAAATCAATGGGACAAATGCATGCTACATAAGTAGTAATTTTTTACCGAGCACGCTTTCTACAGGAGATTGAACAGAAGTGCATTTAAAAGCCGACATCCTGCCGAGCCCAAACTGTTATAAGAGTATGTCTTAAGATAATCAGTATTACGACCGCGACCAAGTAATCCTTCCTAATCGAAAACGCATTTCAGAATTTCAGCCAACATTTCATGAGATAGGTCACGCACTGTACCTCGAAAGGATTGTTAGGCGGTCAGACTGAGAATATCCCCTCACTGTCCGAGCTACCACAGTGATAAAATGGGACGTCATAGACGGATCCGTCTGTGCTATGATCAGCATGCAGTCTTTCCTTCGTCCTTAAGGATGAAAGTGTGGTATACATGAAGTATTACCTGCCAGGATCCCCTAAATGAAAGCAGAAGATCAAATTGAGGAGTTACTCATGAGAACGGGTAGTAGAGCAAAGTGTTCATTTTCAATGATCCAGTGATCGGCACTTGATAGCAGCTTATCCGCAACTTAACCCAAGAAGGAACACTACTGGAGTTGTCCATCAAGAGCCAAAGACTGACCAGTGTGTAATGCTGCCAAATTTAGATGCGCTCGGATCCGCTTGCATATTTTTTCGGTAGGATGTGGTGTGGTAGCCCTACCTGATGGACGCAATACTGTTGGGGTTGGATTCAAGGGTCAGGTGTTATAGTTGGGGGTTAGGATTTAGGATTAAGGGTTATAGTCACGGGTTAGGGTTAGGCATTAACGCGACTATTTCTCAACCATTCAAAGTTCAACCGCGCATTTCTAAAGGCTTTTCTTTTGCATACAACTACTTGGCCTCGCCACCTGTGCGCTCCCCGGCCCCACCTGTAAAAAACCCTATTATCACCCCTCCCGTATTAGAGGTGACGGGGGGGGGGGGTTTTCCTTACTTCAGATGGGGCTACCAAACCATACCCGACCATTTTTTGCACTAGCAATAAGTCTTCAAAAGAAAATCTGACGAGCATACGTCTGCCTCTGATAATTTTTCTTCAGGCCTGTGTACATTAAATGGTCACTGGAATAATGAATCAAAGGATACGGGCAAGTAGCTACAGCAAGTGCGTCGAAATCTATCAAACATTAACCCAAATCATCATTCATGTTCTAAGGTGCAAGGAATTTAAGCAAGCGAGATTGCAAGACTGAACAGTGGAATACACATTCATGTCACTTCATACATGCCGGCACCGGGGCTTTTGGTTGTGCGTCAAAACCGGTGCAGATCAGTCCACAAGCAATGTGCACCTTTCATTAATTTTTCGGCCGCCGCATAAGTTAATTATATTCAAGAAGTTCAATTCGGCGAATGTACTTTTTCAGTTATGCTTCATCGGGCCAGTACACAATTATAGGTCTAGGTAGAGCAACGAAATTTTAGAAGTAAAAAAAAACTTATGAACAGCAGTCATAACTTGGAGTAAATATGTTCAGACATGTGGGGCAGCGGGCCTGCCATTTTTGTCTGCTGACGTGTTTCCCGTATGCACACATGAGAACATGACGTAAATTTAATTGAAATGACCCTGCGCTTCTCATTGACGCATAGAGAGATAAACAGAGGGAGAGAGAGAGGGAAACAGAGAGGGGGAGACAGAGAGAGAGAGAGCGGGGGGGGGAAGAGAGAGGGAGAAAGTCACAGATTAACTTACTCGTTGGTAATTGTGCCCGGTTATTCCGAGAGGCGACCAGGAGGACCGTGTGTTCAGGGTTCATGATCTGCTCCGCTTTCCCGCACAGGCCTGCCATTTTCGTCTGCTGACATGTTTCCCATATGCACACATGAGAGCATGACGTAAATTTAATTGAAATGATCCTGCGCTTCTCTTTGACGCATAGAGAGTCACAGCCTAACTTCTTCGTTGGTAATTGCACCCGGTTATACCGAGAGGCGAGCAGGAGGACCGTGTGCTCAGGGTTCCAGGTGAATACCGTAAATATTTCTTCTCTCATTTTATGTTGGACATCGTTTCAGAAAATCAACCCACTGCTCAGATTGTGCGGAAGGAAGGTAATACGAATCCAGACTGTTGATAGGTGAGGGAACCGATCTCCGCCGAGGGGTGCTGTTCGAAAATTAGGAAGGAACACAAGGGGTCAGCGCTATGAATGTTCTGAGTTTTTTCGGTTCCGATTTAACTGTCTTAAACGAAACACGTAAAGATGGACAGCATACAGGCAAAACCAAACTGCTTATTGTTCTCGGCGTGTCAGCGCATTTACAGACTTCACTTATCTTCTGAACAGGTGTTTTCTGCGCGTACGACAACTGTCTCCAAAAGGTCGCTGGAAGAGTGTGGCTGGACGCCGGAAACAAATGTAAACCAAAGGATTCATTGCTGCCGTCGGAAACAAGCGCATACTACCTCGCGATGGGATACTGTGCTGAAACTGGAGCTCTCCGAATAACTTAGTTTAGCAATGTTTTGGTAGGGCAGTGAGTGAAGAACCCCCTTCCTGCATTGCAGAGGGCCTTACGCTAAATATATGTATATATTGATAAGGTGATACCGACACCTTATCAACGTATATTACTAGTCGCTGTGCGACTGCCCGCGAAGGTTTAAGTATGAGCCCCAAGGCACAACAGAACGAGCACGTTCTGTAACCTGATCGGTGAGCGCCCATCTGTCATAATATATATAGGGTTATGATTAAGAAATTTGGGTTAAAGTGAGGACAGGGGAATATGCACGTCCCCGGAACTTAGCGTGTAGCCACCTTGTAGACGTAGAGGGGGATACTTATTGCCGTGTCCAGGTTTCCTTGTTTTTTTTGTATTTTCCAGCTGATTATGCCCATGGAAAATTTTAGACGAGTGGTTCATCCATACTGACTTTTCGGGAGGTGGACTTCGAACGCCCCGCTGACCCAACAGCTGCCGATGGAGGACATAAATGAGGATAAAAAAGGCAGAGCTTCTTTGAAAAAAATTGAGTTGTGCTCGTGAATTTTCGATCGGGTGACACCAACCCGTCGTCAGACGAAATTAGAAAGTTAGTTTGACACACTAGACTAGCTAGCGTGACAGGACAGACAGCCTATTGGCCTATGAGAGGGATGGTCACAGAGTCATAGTGGGTTTCTGAGCGAGGGGGAGGGGGGGGAGGCGGAACGGTTACGGCTCCCTGTGCTGGAGGGGGAGGGTGGATGGGGGATCAATTGGACTCCGGGTGGATGGATTAGCGGCCGTTGATGTGGCATTAATGCAGGGGTCAATGAGTCGTGAACGTAGGCCTTCGTACTGGGCGTCCAGATCAACATAGCGGTTGATACTACCAGCATTGGAGTACCAAGCCTCAAGAAATTCGTCCGTTTTGTGTTAGCCATGGCGGCGACCTCAGTGTCATCCCAATTGAATCGGCGGTCGCACTGGAGCGCGTAAGCAAAGACGAGGGACAGCGGGTCACGGCGACGGACAGCTAATTTGTGTTCATTAACTCGAGTTCCCAGGCGTCGTCCTGTATGACCAACATATACGCAGGGGCAATTGACACACGGAATGAGATAAATGACATTAGTCTGCTCCTCTTTGGGGGGGGGAGGCATTTTTTACTTGAGATAAGGCTGCGCGCAGCGAGGTTGCAGGCTTGTGGGAAACGCGGATACCGAAATGATTTAGCTGATGGGCGATCATTTCCGAGGTTCCCTGCATACAGGGCATGGAGAAGAATTTCTGCGTCAAGATTCCTCCATTTAAGGCGGGGCCTCGAGGTTTTGCCTGGCAGTTCTTCACGAATCTGATCGGATGTCCGTTAGATCGAAACAACCAAGCTAGTTCTTTCTTCAGGAGATCGTCATCGCTGCGATAACGGCAGGCCCGGTGGAAGAGGGTTCGGACGCAGCTTCTTTTGTGAACCGCAGGGTGATTGCTTCCATAGTTGAGGATGATCGCAGCACAAGACCCTTTTCTATGGACGCTGGTTGCGAGACAAATATCGCCCATCCTGTGTATTTTCACGTCTAGAAACGGCAGACTGTCTCCTTCTGCCTCTTCACGGGTAAATTGGCCGGACAGACCTCATTTAGCCTCTGATGTAGCCTTCCGACTTCCAGTTCTTTATTGAAACAAAGATGTACAGGCGCATTTATAAGGTTTGACTACTTTTTAGGCAGGAGGCTTCACCAAAACATTTGTCTTTTTCTTGAGAACATTTTGTTCGGTCTGTGAGCATGCTTGCCGAGGGGTGGACAAATAGACGCAATGTACACTTGAATAACAGTCACCATGGATTCCCAATTGAAGTAAGATCAGAGCTCAAAGATGGTCAGGCCGTTATATCGGTTTCTCTGCTTCCAGACCTTTACTTTGTCTTCTAGATTGTAAGTATACCACAGTTTTACCTGTTGAAACACCATACACTCATAAGAAATAGTGTGTTGACTGGGATTGTCCGAATGTATGAGTGAACATCATAATTTCCTGTTTGCACAGAAAATAGCACTCTAGACCCTCATATTTCCACCTCCAAGTGATCGTCCACAGCGAGCACTAGGGTTTTTACGAAAGTTCCGCTAATGATGGTTCTAAATGCCCTGATCATCCAAACCAATCTTCTTCGCATTGTGGATCACCGTCTGCCTTGATGTATCGAGGTAGCGCGACTTTATTGCCTCTGACGCCTCTTTCGTGAAGTGGGTTGAGATTAATTCCTGGAATGGAAGATCTCAGTGTGAAATCTTACCTGATTGCAAGCATACCACTATTACATGTCCACCACGGCTTTCAGGCTCTTCAGACTTCATCTGGTTTTTCCCCTGCAAGTACTGATTGCACACGATATCGCAATCTTGTTTGGCTCAAAATTCGTACTTCGTACACGAAAGTCGAACAATGACAAACTTCGTCGATTTGGGATCGAACCTATTCGTGAAGGCTTTGCATCTGGTTGTGGACACTTTATCAGATCGACATGAATACAATGTTACACTTACAGGGTGTCCCGTTCCTGGTATAGACGCAAAGAAGCGCTGACGCTCTAAATGACA
Organism: Spirometra erinaceieuropaei; assembly: GCA_902702965.1. NCBI lineage: Eukaryota > Metazoa > Platyhelminthes > Cestoda > Diphyllobothriidea > Diphyllobothriidae > Spirometra > Spirometra erinaceieuropaei. The sequence goes on along the minus strand of CACRXP010000048.1, from coordinate 1,645,606 downwards.
CTTTATAGTTACGGGACAGCCGTCTTTTTACTCCTTATTTTACTTGACTTTACGTGAAACCACTTTTTTGACGAAATTTGTCTGAGCTAACATATTTCACTGTTTACGCCTTTCGTGAAAAAAAACAAATCAATCCGCAAAAAACCGTTGAAGTTTTGGTCAAAACATCAAGGGGATAGACTGCGTCATTCTTGCTTTCGACGTCGAATTGTTAGGTGGAGTCAGTTTTCGCTTATATCTGAGACCTGCTTAATAACGGTAGGAAGGAATACAGGTAACAATCGGGAGATGGCACCCAAAAAAATCCGTCAACTAGAAATAATACCTTTAACAATGGACTAAAACGCTCTCAGGCTATCTCATCCGTTGCAGGCCTACTTTCACGCACTACTTCAACTTTCCCCGACGGCCTAACATGGGCTGGCCGAACGAACATCGCAGGAGGTTACATGGACGATGGTCGCTGTTACCCAAACTTTCCCATCCTTACGCACGTACACCTGAATATACGGCATACATTCACAATATGGCCGTTTATTACAAAACAAAAGCACTTTTAAATAGGATAGGTCCGCACGACATTGGCCGGGAACAGTTCCCAGGCATCTGTCAAAGAGGTGCCATTGAGGCCAAACCAAAGACGATACTGTACTTCGTCTATGTGAGCCCACACAGCTCGACCACATACAGGGCCTCCCTCGTGGAGTTTCATTTCCGGTCTACTCCAGTATGCCTCAATGGCATTGGCGTGCCGTCCGGTGGTAGGGTCCTTGAAGTTCTTTGAATGGTTAACAGAGAAATGTAGATAACCTTCTGAGAGAAGACAATTATACGCCTTCCACTTGTCCGTTACTATTATACTGCCTTTGGCGACCCATTTTGTAGTAACGGAACGGAGAGCGGGCCAACTTCGATCACTCACCTGTTCAAATAAGACTTTCCGTCGGCTAGTATCGTACATCCCGACCAGCCACCACCCATGAAACCCCTATTACCACCTGTCCCGTAAGACAGGCTGCTTTGATTCAAGTGGATTTTCTTGGGTGCCATGTCCCGATTGTTACCGGAATACAAGCTTGTTAAGTAGATATTGGAGTGCGATTAGTAAAAGCTTGAAAACAACGGCAAGGGTCTGTTGAACTTGAAGGGCATCCTAAAATAATCATGATCTCATTCTCCTCTTCTGCCTAGAGTCCCTGTTTTGGTATTTTGTTGAAACACACATTCCTGAGCTGTCGGAGATTGCAATGACCATCTCCTAGTGAAAAACATGTTTGGCAGAAGTGCGTCTTACTAGTCAGTATTATACGTCACAGTAGGTCGACGAAACGTGTCTGGACTCGTCAGACATGATGCGGGAGGCATCATGACGCAGTCCCCAGGTGATGTATTCACTCAAACGCGACGGCGTGAAATGCGGTAAGAGCGTGTAGGTTACAGCTTGGGTCAGGCCGGCTGTAGGACTTGAATGATCGTTCTATGCTAACAAAAGTTTGAGTTGGATAACGGTGTGGATGGATCTGGATGGGTCCATCAGTGTCGATCTCACTCTCTTCTTCCTTTCACTCACTCATCAATCGACTGTCCAGGTCTGCCGACCAGCTGGAGATGAAATTGGCCGCAGTGGCTGACAGAACTATACAGCCTCTTCATCTAGATCCCACGCGACCACACCGCCAAGTCAGGTACCAGGACAAGTCACAGAGCCTTACAGGCACTATTAAGAGTTTTTCTGCATAAAAAACGGACGGAACTTCAAATCGCTTGGATGGACCACTCTTTTGCGACTTGGCCGTTTCGAATTTTGACTGGTGATGCCAGCCGTATAAGAGCAAATCTCTAGGGAAAACAACTTGGTGCCTGCAGTGGCTGACGGGCCTACTGGTTCGCCTGCCTGCCTGACTGCCTGCCTGCCAGGAAAGCTTAGAATTTAGTAGTCTCCTGGGAATCTTATTAAATCTGTCGCGCGTCCCTGCTCTGTTGACTGTGTAGATGATGGCGTAGAACCCAGTAGGCAGGAGAGGGGTCGACACAGATGTTGATCAGATAGACATCTGCAGACCATGTGATTTTTGTGGGTAGTTTGGCCTTCCAACCACTTAGATATATTATGAACTTTTTTCAGTCGTCCACAGTGTGACAAGTTTCTCTAGTATGTCTACTTTTTTATTCTCAAATAATTACCTTGGATCGCCCGCGTTCATTAACTTGGACGTCCGCATGCTTACTCTGAGGACAGAATTTCACGAGGGTAATAATCACGCTTTTGAGCTATTCACTGGTGACGTCCGCCACCAATAACAATAATTATCTACCGTTGGGGAGAGAGTTGCTCCGATCTTATATGCTATATTCGAGGGCAAATTATTAAAATTGCAGTATATGCGCTGTCTTATGGAATGCTAAGCGAAATTCTGATATGTGTCATGGACTAGAAACGATTACTTGAGTAGGCTTGTAGCAGTGATTATCTTGCAGCACAATCGTTGAATATATCGGCAACGCCAAGATGTCGGCTTCTTAATGGGCCTGCTTTCGTCTTTCTGAAAGAATCCACTCTACAAAAATGGACTCGTAAGTAGTATGAGGTTTTCAACCGAATTTCGATGCCCATAGAAATTCAAAGATATTTTGCAAAAACATTCCCAAAATATTCTTTCTTATACGCGTTTGATATCAAGTTGCGTTTTCTTCAAATTTCCCACCTAAAGAGAAAGTATCTTTTGGTTTTAAAAAGTTTCTAATCATGAAACTTTTAAGACAGCATAGCATTAGATCTATTATTAGTGCTACTTAAATGGTTCTTGATCTAACAGATGAAAGGTCACACACTTCGCGCCAAAACCCTTATAGAGCGCGGTCCGCCTGCCCAGCACCTCCAGACACCATTAGATATTAAAGAAACGACCAACCTTTTAAAAACGTCATCGGCTGATTTACGAAATATGATTAATGAGCTATGAAATAGGCTACTGAACCAAAGATATTCGAGTCGAATGTAGTCGAAGTAAAATAGAATATCACGGAGCAAAAATGAAAATTAATAAAAATACAACATATCCGTACCTCTAGAATGTCTTGCTTTTATCACCTCTGTAATCCGGAAGGACATAGATACAATAAAGTTGTCGATGGTGGTTTAGTCAATGTAACTGTCAGCTTTTGTTGCATAGAAGGTTGTTTTCTTGGCTTGTCCTGCTTTCTTTTATAAGAACAAACAGATTATCGATTATATTGAGGTCTGGCCTATTTTCAGGATGGATCCATCAGTGTCGATCTCACTATCTTTTTCCTTTCACTCACTCATCAATCGACTGTCCGGGTCTGTCGACCAGCTGGAGATGAAATTGGCTGCAGTGGCTGACAGAACTATACAGCTTCTTCATCTACGTCCCACGCGACCACACCGCCAAGTCAGGTACCAGGACACGTCACAGAACCTTACATGCACTTACATCCACCATTAAGAGTTTTTCTGCATAAAGAGCGGACGGAACTTCAGATCGCTTGGACGAACCACTCTTTTGCAGCACGGTGGCTTCGAATTTTGACTGAGGATGTCAGGAAGGCTGCTGATAGAGACTTGCCAACCGTGTAAGAGCTAATCTCTGGGGGGAAAACAACTTGGTGCCTGCAGTGGCTGACCGGCCTATTGGTTCGTCTGCCTCCCTGCCTAGAAAGCTCAGAATTCAGCAGTCTCCCGCGAGTCTTATTAAATCTGTCGCGGCGTCCGTGCTCCGTTGACTGCGTAGATGATGGCGTAGAACCCAGTAAGCAGGAGAGAGGTCAACGCAGTTGTTTATTAGACTGACATCTGCAGACCATGTGATTTGTGTGGATAGTTTGGCCTTCCAACCGCCTAGATCTATTATGAACTTTTGTCAAACGTCCACAGTGTAACAGGTTTCTCTAGTATGTCTTCTTTTTTATTTACAAATAATTACTTTGGAGCTCCTGCGCTCATTTAACTGAACGTCCGCATGTCTAAGCTGAGGACAGAATTTCATGAGTGTAATAATCACGCTTTTGAGCTATTCACTGGTGACGTCCGCCACCAATTACAATAATTATCTACCGCTGGGGAGAGATTTGTTCCGATATTCTATGCTATATTCGAGGGCAAATTATTAAAATTGCAGTATATGCGCTGTCTCATGGAATGCTAAGAGAAATTCTGATACGGGTAATGGACTAGAAATGATTATTTGAGTAGGCTTGTAGTTGTGATTATCGTGCAGCACAATCGAAGAATATATCGGCCATGCCAAGATGTCGGCTTATTAATGGGCCTGCTTTCGTCTTTCTGAAAGAATCCACTCTACAAAAATGGACTCGTAAGTAGTATGAGGTTTTCAACCGAATTTCGATGCCCATAGAAATTCAAAGATATTTTGCAAAAACATTCCCAAAATATTCTTTCTTATACGCGTTTGATATCAAGTTGCGTTTTCTTCAAATTTCCCACCTAAAGAGAAAGTATCTTTTGGTTTTAAAAAGTTTCTAATCATGAAACTTTTAAGACAGCATAGCATTAGATCTATTATTAGTGCTACTTAAATGGTTCTTGATCTAACAGATGAAAGGTCACACACTTCGCGCCAAAACCCCTATAAAGCACGGTCCACCTGCCCAGTACCTCCAAACATCATAAAATGTTAAAGAAGTGACCGATCGTTTAAAAACGTCATTGGCTGATTTACGAAATATCATTAATGATCTATGAAATAAACTACTGAAGCAAAAATAATCGAGTCAGCAAAAGGACTTTATGACAAGTCAGTTGCTCGAGGCCTAACATAACGTACAACTTAGAAGTAAAGTATAATATCATGAAACAAAATGAAAATCAATAAATAAATGCAATATATCGGTACTTCTAGAACGCCTTTTGTTTTCATCACGTCTGTAATCTGGAAGGACATAGATACAATAAGGTTGTCGATGGTGGTTTAGTCAATGTAACTGTCAGCTTTTGTTGCATAGGAGGTCGTTTTCTTGGCTTGTCCTGGTTTCTTTTATTAGAACAAACAGACTGTCGATTATATTGAGGTCTGGGCTATTTTCAGGAATAAATATACATTCCAGACAGCATGCGGAGTGGCTGGCTGTGGTTTAAAAATTACATTGTCGTTGTAGTCGAAATCGGAATGGAACCTCTTTTGATCGCTGAACAGGTGCATTATCCTTCAACAGTATGATGTCCATTCGACATCGCTGAATGGCGTTCCAGTCGAATGCATCCTCTACGATGCCGAACTACGCCTGGCTGTTAATCAGTTAGTCAGTCAGTATATATGGAGTAAACGACAGAAACCCTGAAAACTCCATTTAGAGGGTACAGATATAAGGGAAAATAGTTAAATTGCAAAACTTTTGCTTGCAGTTTTAGTAAGGAGAATTCATAAATTTAACAAGATAACATAAAGGCGAAAGGGGTATGTTATTCACGAAATAATTCCGAAAAACTTTGTTCACCGCATTCGGACTGTGAAAATTTCCAAATGGGCTAAGTGTAACGCACAAAAAGATCTGTTGAAATCCTGTTAGTAGTATATTTGTAATCAATTCAGTAATCCGTTAGATCAAGGTTCGGCAGATGGGGTTGCCTTTCAGCAGGTGAGTATCTAGTTGTCTCTTGAACACGTTCATGGTAGGGGAATTAACAACATACGCCGGCAAAGAGTTCCATTGGCGAATGACCCTCTCTGATGTCGACCGCCAGATCGGGCGTTCTCCGATTTTAATGGCCACCCAAACTATCAGGCGTCGACAGTTCTTGGATTTTCCTATTGACACAACTGTGAAAAACTCGGCGCCTCGGTGGGTCTCGAACCCACGCAGTAAGGGGAAGGCTTTTGTACAGCCAACGCTCTAACCACCTGAGAACTACGAGGCCTCACTGGACGACGCGAGTTTATTCACATTTGGGTCAAGTTACCCGCCCAACGTAATGCAACGTCTGGAATCCACCGAATCTGATACAGTAAGGTGACTGCCCAAGCAGGATGTTTTAAGTAATTCACCTAGGATCCACCAGATGACTACCAGGCTCACGTAATTCATCGACATTTTGCAGTTTTTGAATAATTCCTACTGACCCAACCGTGAAAAACTCGGCGCCTCGGTGGGATTCGAACTTACGCAGTAAGGGGAAGGCATTAGTACGGCCAACGCTCTAACCACCTGAGCTACGAGGCCCCGCCGCACGACTCGAGTTGAATCGATTGAATGTGTCCTCGTGAAAAGTTCCCCCCCACATATGGCCACCTGAGCTGACTTCCGTGGCTAGTCTAAAAGTAAAACTTGACAGAAGAAACTACTTTTTCAGAATGAAAGTCCGTGATCGATAAGTTCTTGAGCAAACAAAATCGTTCTCTCCTAAATTTCCTATTTTAAAAAAGCGTTATCATAGCCTTTAGTTAATGGAGACCGAATTTTTTCATCCTGGTTCTGAATTTATACGTAGAAGACACTGATCGGTGTTCCCTGTGAGACATATAATGGTAATTGCTAGCGTTCGACGAATAAATCCTCGTCCTGCTTACTTGTGGACCGTTTTGGTCAAATTTGCTGGACTCTAGGCATTGTTTTATTATTAATAGTCCTCCACAGAGTGACCTAGCTGATATTGAAAATACTGGGTAGCGACTCACGCGGCAACCTTTCGACTGATAACTTTCGTATGCGCTCAAAATTGACTCCTGTTTTGACATCTTTGTTGCATGGCGTGGCATAGGAAGGTGGCAGCATGTAGCGCCTACTTATTCCCGGTGTGATAAATAAAATACTGTCGAACAAGCTTATTACTGCATTTAACGACATTAAACATTGCAATTTTGCTAAATAGGATTTTTAAAGAGTGAATTGCCCCTTGTTGTATGAAAAGAATGTGTTTTTACATACTTATCTACGCCTAATTTTCCTCAACTCAATTTTCGTTTCCAGAATTGATTTGTCTGAAAATTTTCTTGGCTACATGAATGTTCCTTTGTAAACCAACGCGGCGCAAATAAGATGTTTTAATAAGCAATACTTGATAGCACAGGAAATCGCGTGGATATCCCGAAACGTCAAAGTTTGCTCAATCATGGCCAGAGGTAACATGAATTCTTCATTGGAAGAGGGCTTGATGGGATTCCAATCAGTTCTAAAAACAGAACTAACCACACAAAATATACGCCGTTCCACCAACTCCAATACCGATCTTGACATTTCATAAGTTAGGTCTTCTACTGTAAACAATACAAGCTGGTCAACTTCCACTGCCCAATTTTATGAGTCCTATCTGACATCATCCGGACAACATATAAAAATGTGCGATATTCCTCTGGCTGTATGTAAACAGCATGTAGTTTGGAAACGCTGAACGAAAGTGTAGTGACAGATGGGCAAAACGTATTCGGGGATTGAGCAGGTTTTAAAAATCGAAAGATACTCTCACTTCAAGTAAATATCCAAAGAAGACATAACTGGCTACCGAATGAGTACTAGAGGAAATAATTCGCGCACTTTTTCTACATACTATCTTCAAGCTTATAAGGGTCTCGAAAATCGAGGGAAAATTGCACTACTTAAGTACTTAAGTTGTTTCTGCAGGCGGCCGAGAGGGAGCTCATTCAAAAGCCAGCATCTTTCGTGACTGAGGTAGGTTAGGATTACTGTGCACGATAATTAGGACTACTCTGAATGAAAATTAGTAGTAAAACACTACCTAAGTAATATTTTCGAATCGAAAACATATTCCAGAATTTCGGCTAACATTTCATGAAACAGTTCACCTACTGTGAGTGGCTGAGCATAATCCTGAAAGACTTGTTTTGAGTTCTGCGCATTCTGTTGCTGTTAACTCCGCAGTTTTTCACCAACTCATACCACATAGACTTGACCTGTCTCCCACAACCTGTAGCGATACGGAAGTTTTGCATTAGTGTGCTATGAACTCCTGTAAACGCAACTCAGGCTGTAATCTCGTGACTTCTGCTGCATGTCGCAGGCGCCTTGCGTGCATTCAGTGGCTACATTCACCTTCCTGCCTGTGTCGTCCGGAACAGCCCCTCCCCTCCAGGGTGAAACCATGTTCTTGTGGAATGCCAATGCCATCGCCGTCGTCAGTCTTTGCTTCGTCATATTCGGTGTTCCGTCTACGACTACCACTGACTGAGTCAACACTTTTTTCGAGTTCTTCTCACCTCCCCTGGCTGCTCAAGCATTCGGACAACAGACGATAACCCGGCCAACAACCACATGCTCAAGACTGTCATGCATGTCCCAGAGGACACTGCGAACTGGAAGTACCACCTTCATCAGGCACTTCCTGGCAAACTGAAGTTGGACGTGAACTGTAGCGCGGTCCAATTTGTGCCAGGCAAGATGATCGTCCCAACTTCTCGCGGTGTCGAAGAGGATCCCACCAACTACGCGCACCTCCTCGAATAAAACCTGTATTCTTTGCCGTCGGTTTCCGAGCTAACTCCAGCAACGGAGTCTTATGTTGGAGGAGGTGTAGCGGGCAGCCGGTCTGGCGTCATTGTTCAAGACCTCGCTGTCTCAAGGTCATTCACGCCTTTGCAGTGATCCGTTCCAGACGCGCTGACCTGAAGTCACACTAGCGACAGCTCGGACATACCTGCGTCCGCACAGCCGCAGCTGCCCATGAATCCACTTGAACGCACCTCTCCCCCGCAACCACAACTCAAGCCACTGGGACACCACCCTTCGGCAAATGCAACACACACTGACTGGACACCACTTGAGCTTGGCCCACGAGCCTACAAAAGCGGCTGCCACCACTGTCCCAAGGACTCTTAGGCCTGACTCGACGCAGTTAACACCAGCCTTGGCTTCGCCAGTGGCCACTGCGGCCTGAGAGGACAACTCCAGGTTCTGTGCACAACAAGCCCCTTATTCTGGTTCCTTCTGTCTTCTGCTTATGACTTGGGATTGGACCTGGTGGTCGTGATGCTCAGAGCACTTATTCTCACTGCTCACTGACTGCATGCACAGGCCGTGGGAATGGCTCTAGAAAGAAATAGTTCCTGCTGGTCTCCACCATACCACGATCTGCCAGACCCTCCAAGGTGACAAGAGGGATGTAGTCAGACTTAACCGGGTCAAGGCAGCTGTTACAGAGGAACCGCCAGATCAGCCCCACGGACGAGGGTTTTCTGATCCCATCCGCTCTTAAGCACCTTACCTCGCCACTGTGCTGGGTGTGATCCTCCCATTACCCCGCCTTCTTGTCCCACTATCCCAGGGTATAAATATTTCAGTAGCACAGACATTTGCATCGGTAATCCATTTTCCTACCGATTGGCCGGTAGGTATTCGCAGATTTCATCGAGTGCTTCTGTGCCCGAGACTGAATTATCTACTGACTGACTGACCACAACTGTTGTTGACCGCCTTCCTGCCTTTTGAGATACGTCATGGTGATCGCACCTTCACTATAGCACCTGCTATCATTGTAAACTATTCATATGTAGGTTCAAATCCCACCGAGGCGCCGACTTTTTCACATTTGGGTCAAAATACTGATGAATTACGTGAGCCTGGTAGTCATCTGGTGGATTCTAGGTGAATTACCTAGAAAATCCTGCTTGGGCAGTCAACTTACTGTATCAGATTTGGTGGATTCCAGATGTTGCAGAAGGTTGGGAGGGTAAACTTGACCCAAATGTGATAAAACTCGAGTCGTCCGACGGAGCCTCGTAGCTCAAGTGGTTAGAGCGTTGGCTGTACTAAAGCCACCCTCCTTACTGCGTGGGTTCGAATCCCACCGATGCGCCGACATTTTCACAGTTCATAATTCATATTGACCCAACTATGTCACACGCAAGTCACCATTACCGCGCCCACGATGCTTTTAGACACACATTGGACGTTGTCGGAATCGACGTTCGAGCAGTCATATGCGTTGAGGGGATCTGCGTGCTGCTGGAGAGCGAGTCTGCCTGCCAAGGGTAAATCCGTTGGGGAATTTTAGTGGGAGACTGTCTTAGCTGGCAATCAAGAAAACACGGAGGCTGCTGGGTAAGGCGGGCGCCTGTTTGTGAACTTCAAAGGTGTTAAAAGTAATCCCTAGCCAGATAAGTTGGACACACTTCCCGCAAGTGGCCGGAGGTTGTATAAACAGTGCGCAGGAGTCACAGGAGAGACAGCGGCATGGACGGGCGGACGGTAGTCCATTGACACTACAGTGCGTGACCGATCTCATGAAATGGTGGACGAAATTCTGAAATGCGTTTTCGATTAGGAAGGATTTATAAGGTGGCATTGTGATACTAATTATAATGTAGCATAATCCTATAATATTTCGGACTCATCAGGATGTGTGCTCTTGAATGCACTGCTTTTCAATCTCCTGTAAAAATCGTATTCGGTAAAAAGTGACTACTTAAGTAGCATTCATTTTTCACATTAATTGTTGATGGTTTTATAAATGCAAATAAATTTTATGGAAAAAAGGCATAACATATGCGTCCTTTTACGTGTTTGGTAGGACATAAAATTAACTTTACATTTTTTATCCGAAAAAGTGTATATTTTGACTCTAAAAAAGCTTCCCAATTCCCGAATAATTTTGAGCCTGATCAGCCGTTACATTAGCGATTTCATTGTGCAAGCTGCATGCGTTCTGCGTAGGGAAAATCATATATTCTTCTATGCCTTTAAGAAGGTACTATATGGAGTTCATATAATTTTGCAATGGATACTACTTTTAAAACCGAAAGGTAACCCTCCTTAGAGTATAAAATATAAAGGCAGTATGGTTTTCTACCAATCAATTAAAATAACGCATACTTGTGTGCATTTTTTTCTATAAAATATATTTGAATTCATAAAACCATCAAAAATCAATATGAAAAATGCATGCTATATAAGTAAACATTTTTACCGAACACGGCTTCTGTGGTAGTTTAGAAGAAAGTGCATCCAAAAGCCCACATCCTGTTGAGTCCGAAATATTATAGGATTATACTATATTATAATTAGTATTACAACGCCACCTTATTAATCCTTCCTAATAGAAAACGCATTTCAGAATTTCGGCCAACATTTCATGAGATCGGTCACGCATTGTAGGTGGTTGTGCATGAACCAGTTCTTACCGTTGCTTTATGCTGGTCATGTGCGCGCCACAAGGTCGTCGTGGTGCGCATCAAGGTCGTCGTGACGGTTGATCCCGCCCGCACTGAGGTACCGAAATCAGAGCCAGGACCGAACAGGGGTGTGTTCGCATTTGCGTGCCTGGGGTCATATCGATGAAGAGCCTGCAGATCAAAGACATTTCGTCTCCACCAAAGGCCAACATCGATGGGAAACTGGGCGGTGGCCTCCTCCCTCGTCCTCCCCCCCCGCCAGCTTTCAGGCTGTTGCAACCGCTGTTAATCCTTTCAAGGATGCAACGCCAACGTCGGGTTTGGAAATCGATCGCCTTTAGTTACTAAAATACGCACGAAAATGCCGGACGGAAACCTAACCTGGTAAGATGCGATCATGTAGACGCACATGATGGACAAAATACTGCTGTTGGTGTGACTACGTTGGCATGCTGTTGCTGTGCGTTGTGATGTGCGTTCTGTTGGCGGCCTTGTTTCTCTGTTGCCTTGTCTACCTTTTTGACCCAATGCCGGTGGTTTTTTATGACTTTCGGCCTTTCGTTTCCTTTTGAAGACAGAGCGAAGCTGATCACCTTTCAGAATTTTTTTTGGTCTATTTTTAATATCGAAACAGGATTCAACCCCTCGGCCCTTCAGTCCTTTGAAGATACCACAATTATGGAGACGGTTCAGTTCACTGAGGGTATGGTTCTGACGGAGTTGCTGAGGCTAAGGGAATCAAAATCACCAGGTTCCGATGAGATTCCGGCGAAGATTTTGAAGGAACTCGCCTGTGAGTCGGCTAAACCACTCCATGCTGTTCCATACATCCTTCGAGACCTGATATCTGCCACCCGACTGGAAGTCGGCGTGGATTACGCCGCTGTACGAGGGCGGAAGTCGGGCCTCTGCGAACAATTACAGACCTGTCAGCCTCACCTCCCTTTGCTGCAAAATTATGGGGAAAATAATAAAGCAACAATTAATGCAGTTCCTTAAGCAAAACCGTCTGCCTTTTAATTCCCAGCATGGATTCCGCAAAAGCAGATCCTGTGTGACAAACTTGCTTTACTGTCTGGAACACTGGACTCGGGCTGTTGATAGAGGAGATATGGTGCATGCCATCTATATCGACTTTAAAAAGACCTTCGACAGTGTGCCTCACCACCGCCTTCTATACAAACTCAGCCGTATAGGAGTGTGAGGTAAGCTTCTGATGTGGATTCGAAGCTTTTTACTCGGCCGCCCTCAAGCCGTCTACGTCAGTGACTAGCAATCCGCCGAGGTTGCCGTTAGGAGTGGTGTTCTCCAAGGCTCTGTTCTTGGCCCTACACTGTTCCTCGTATACGTCGACGACTGCGGAAACGAACTGGAGTGCGATGTCGCAATGTTTGCCGAGGAAATAAAGATCTGGAGTACCATACGAAGCGAAGTTGACGAGGCGCGACTGCAGACAAATCTGGACCACCTCGAGCAATGGTCAAAAGACTGGCTTCTACCGTTCACTGTAAACAAGTGTAACTTCCTACGCGTCGGCGTAACCAGTTCTCCTAACCACACGGTATACCGCCTGACTGGCAAACCACTGCAAGATGTCGACGCCCATAAGGACTTGGGTGTATGGATCACAACCTCGCTTAAGCCTTCGCTGCAATGCTCAAACGTAGCCAAGTCGGCGATATCCATTCTATACCTCGTTAAACGGCCTTTGTTTACCTCATGTGCGGCTACATAACCACATATGACACTGAAGTTTGGAGAAGGTTGGTGCATTAGCCAGGAGATAGACGATATCAGGCTTGATTCGGCATGCCATCATCTTGACGGAGACGAGTCACGGTCGCGATGCTGAAAATGACGAAACCTTAACCTGAACGTACTCCATAAATAATATTGTTAGTCAGGACCCCTAACTTGCACCCTTATGCTAAATAGCAGCACACATCAGCGACTCACTGTTAGAGCCTGATCCTCGCATCATTGCCCTATTTACTGGGGTGAGTAGTGCGCGCAGCTAGTATATGATTGCCAATCTCGTAGTTCGAACTAACTGACATGGATATGGAAATGAAAAGGAGTGCTATGTCCACAGTGGCTCGTGTTTGGAGAACACAGCACATGTGTACTGTCAACGTCTTGGGTTCTACCGGATGCATGTAACCGAATCTGGAAAGGGATAGTCACGGAAGAGAAAAAACTGGCAATTTAATGACGTGTTGCAGTGTACTAAATACGACCCTAAAATCGCCCTTAAACACGATGAACAATGGGAATTCCTAGGCCAGTTTGCCTAGCTTCGATTTTTCGGCTTTACGCCTTGAAGATTTCAACTGCTACCAAACGCAATATGCAAGCCCCTACACTTTTCTCCTCCTCGCCAACTTATTTAACTTCATTGAACTCTGTGTTTATGCAGTTGCATTTGCGAGTGCCTTCGTTGGGATATTTTATCGATTTTAATTTTGAACCGTTCTCATTGCTCATTTACAGGCTGGCAGAACTGGGCAGTTGGCGTGGGAAGATTGACAGTAGAAAGGTAACTGACATTTTCTGACTCGTTCTTAAATGACCGGAATAATTTAAGCTAAAGTTTCTTTCTTAGGCTTCATCTTGTCTGACATCCGCTTTCGACTGATCGGTAAAGGCAAGTGAACTGCCCGAACTAACTTATGGCGGGTTTAACGAGATATGCTCTCATTTGCTTGCTCTTCGCTTCGATTGGTAGGCATTCCTGGGACTTAAAATACATGTGATATATTACATTTAAGTCCATCCAGGACCGCCAAGCCATGGAACCAGAACGTCCAGTGACATAAAAGTCAAATCACTGCGTCTGAGACCAGAGAAGGAAGTATATCTGTCTGACGACGTCATTTTCTACTGCGAAGTTGCCTTCAAAAGTTCGAATGGTTTTCGCTGGACGCCATCCTGTCCCCTGATTGTGCGTTTCTTCAAGAAGGGAAAAGTCTATAACTATACCGGCTTTCCGGCCAAGAATGTCCGACTGATATACGTTGATAAACCAGAAAAGGTAGAAGTTATTTGCTACGCTGATGGAAAGCGAACGCCGCCCAAAATTATAAAGTACAAAGGTGAGTCAGCTGTGTTACTTGATCTTCTGACAAGGAGTCAAAACGCCGCCGAGCTTCAGTCTGGTGCCCCATAAACCCAGCTACCACGTCGGTGATCTCATAACCTCCTGCCAGATCAGTCAAGAGGATGAAAAAAAGGAGGTTGATTGCCCCTTCTACATGGAGGTGATTGATTCCATCACAAAGGAGGTCATTTGGGACACCAGCAGTTTCGTGACGACAGCCGAAATCCCCTGGATAATGCAGGAGGTTCCCTCGGAGCTGCAGGTGACCTGCAGAGGACAAGAATCCGATGTGGGACCAAGGCTTGTGAAAGTTAACCGTAAGTGCATAAAACGATCTAACTGATAATTTATGGAAGATATCTGAGGCCTAAAACACATAGTGCTTTCTTTGTCTTTCTTCTGGCTTCGTAAGCATCTTGTCTGACGCCTACCCCAGGAGCATGATCTCTTTTTCACAGACATAGTCATTTTTGTATTGTGGCATATACTCCATATAAGTAGTATGTGCATATGCGCGCCTATATTCTCTAAGCATCAAAGATCGCTGGACAGGGACACCCTCTACCATGTCATCAACAGACGCATGTCATATCAGGCAACGAAGCTCCGTGTTTGAGACGGGCTTGGTCAATCGAAAGTACATCTGGTTAGCCCTCCCGGAATTATCGGGAAGTGCCTATTCCCGTGTCATTGCCCTAACACTGATCATATCGGTAACCCCAACCCTCGTTGAAATTCAGCGTATGGACACATGTGATACGAGAGCTAGTTACACTCGCGTCCTATAGAGTTACGACGGGCAACATAGTAGTGCCTTGACTGCGTGGTCGTGCTTTCAATTCCAGGTCGTTTGCTATGCGGACCGGGGGGGTGGGGGGTGGTGCGATGGCACGCCTAGGTGCGGGCTCGGCCGTGCCATCTGTCTGCGTCCCCCCTCCCCACCTCCGGTTCTCTTGGATGCGTCTTAAAACCGGGCCCAGGTGGGGAGATGGGGAAGAGAGAGTGCGGTAGATGCTGCGCAAGTCTACTTTCCAGTAGGAGGGAAGGGAGAGTGAGGGCAGTGGCTCAGCGCATTTTCCTCACTAAAAACAATCTGACGGGTTTAAGGCTATCAAGGTGCGCTAAAAGCCGTGCTTTGGAAGGCTGTCAACTGACGGAGTAACTTGTACCTCGCAGTCGGCACAGTGTGTTTTTGTGTGGAGTGGTCTACTGGTGAATTGAGAGTAGGGCCGCAATGGCTGCCTCTTTATATGGCCTCTATATCACTCCCACTCAGTGGGATCCGAGTCGGTCAGCCCAGTGTTGCGCGTTTGTGTGGAGTGGCTGACTGATGTTCCAGGAGTCAGGCTGAAATGACCCCTCCTTAATGTGGCTTTTATGGCACTGCGACTCCGTGGGATCGGAGCTAGGTGTGATGGCGCACCTAGGTGCGACTTCGGCCGTGCCAGCCCTTCGTTTGTTTTTGGTCAAAAACTTGGTCATTTGCTATGTGGACCAGGGGGTGTGAGGAGGAACGCTAAGGTGCGGGCTCGACTGTGCCATTCACCCGTGCCCTCCCCCGCCACTGGTCTTCTTGACTCTGTCTTGACGTCGGGTCCAGGGGGGGGGGGGAGGAGAGAGTCTGATCGCACGGTGGACATCGTCGGAAACGGCGGTCGAACTGCTATGCCCTCAAGTACCAGCTGTCCGCTGAACCTCACCTCGACCATGGAAAGAGGTGCTTACTTTCCTTGCTATCTTCGAAGTGATCTTAAGCAAGCACAGTACTAACGGGATTGTTATATTACCAGTATACGCGTTGGAAAGAAGTAAAAGCGATCGCTGGAACAAAAGCTTTATTCGCGCAGATACGGGTATCTCATGCACAGGAAGTTGCAGCATTTACAGTGAGTGACCGATCGCGTAGAATGTTATTTGAAGTTTTGAAGTGCGTTCCAATTAGGAATAATCACTTAGGTAAGGTTGCAATATTGATTATCGTGCGGTCTAAGTCTTTAATATTTCGAACTCGTCAAGTGTTGGCTTTTGAATGCATTTCTTTTTGACCTGTAGTAACTGCGCTCGGCAAAAATGACTACTTAAGTGGCACGAATTTTTCACATCGATATCCGACGACCTTAGAAATCTGAATATTTATATAAAACATTTATAAAAATGTGCTTTGTTTACCCATTTGGTAGGAAATCACGTCTTCTTCGTATTTTATACTCAGAAAGAAAACATTTTGATTTTTGAAAGTTTCTAATTATGAGATTTCAAGGCCGTGCAATGAGCATTCATGCAGCATCGTACTTGTCCGTTTATTAATGATCTTCTAAAAGGGCATAGATTAATACATAATTTTTCTAACACTGAAAATATACATCTTGTAAACTGAAGTCGCTAAACGGCTGATACGGCTCAAATGCTTAGGGAATTAGAAATTTCTTTCGAGACCAAAATATACCGATTTTCGACTATAAATTGTAAAGATAACGTCATCTCTTACCGCTTGAATAAAAGAAAGCATATTTTATGAATGTTTTCAATAAAATACGTTTGAGTGTAAAGAAGCATCGAAAATCAATCTGAAAAGGACATGCTGCGTTTATAAATAGCCATTTATTGCCGGGTGTGATGTTTAAAGGAAGTTGCATTCAAAAGCCAAACAGACTACGTACTTTACAATAAAGGCTGTTTTAGTGCGCGGAATTCTGCGTATGAGAAAGTTGTCTACGCCTGCGGGGAAGAAAATATAAACGGCGTTCTACGAATAAACTTGCGTTGATCAGTTAGTGAAAGAAGATTTTGTGAAACATCAATGCAAGTCATGCAGTATTCTGGTCCACGGGCGATAGGTTATGGGATGTATAACATGGGGGTATGACTCACATCATTCAATATTCAGTTTAGCAGAACTGACTACTCAAGTGATAGTGTCAGTAACGAAATTAATAGTAGCAGTGGTAGGAAGAGTAGTAGAAACGGCAGTATAAGTATTAATAGAAACGCTAGTAGTAGTAGTAGTGGTGGTAGTAGTAGTAGTAGTAGGAACTATCGCTCAATTATTTCGCGCTCGTGCGTGTTCTCTGATGTTTTATCATTCAATTTGACTATCACCAAGGCGTCTGGCAAAGGAATCGTTTCCTGTAGTGGCTTCCCGAAACGGATCGTCCAAAATCCAGTTGACGTAGCAATTTAAGAATACAGTACTAGGGATAGTGGTATCAGTAGCAATAGGAGTAATACTAGTTGAGCAGTTTTCAGCCCACCGATGCGATATCGTAAGCATCCAATTCAATTTCAAATCATGCTGACATACCTGCATCGAAAGCCTCATGAAAACGCGTTGCAAACGAATTAGAGCAAGACCTATCCGAAATAGATACCACAATTAAACAACCACGATTTTGGGCGATAAGGCGACAGGAAACCTGTCTCTCTCCAGCGGATTTTGTAATCAATATCTACTTCCGAAATAGTAGTGCCCTTTTCTAGACCATTTTGGCCTCGGAGAGATGTCGAAAAATTTAGAGTTACTGGGCAAATCTTTCCGATGACAGCTCAGTTTATCGCCATGCAAGGTGGAAAACACACAACCAGTTTTGCGGCCAGCCGAATTTGCGAATTTTCCTTTTCTATGTGAGGGTTAAGGCAGCGGTCAAAAATTGTAAAGTCTGCAGATGACAAGCAAGTCAGGAGTGAATACTCAAATCCCTGTGAGTAAAGTCCTCGATTAAGAGAAAGGCTTTCAGGAGTTCATAGCAGCTGGTCATGCTACGAGTTGTTGGCAGGTGTACTCCGCTGCATGCTTATAGTGAGATGAACCCTGCAGCCATGAGAACTCAATGTCCCGAAGTGAACTTCCCTCTCATCCTCCCTCTCCAGGCACGGATATTCTTCTAGCCAAACCGCCCAGCCTGTCTGTTGTCAACGATGGTGATGCAGCCAAGTGTATTGGGGCGATTTTCAAGCAAGTGACGAACATTACCTGGGTGTACATCTCGGGTGAGCGACAAAAGGTGGTTGGCAGGAAGATGTACATTCGAGCCGGAAAACTGCCTGAAACGGTCAAGACACCAAGGACTACCACATACGCCTGCGTGGGCTATGTCGGTAAAAGACTGGTGTCCATAACGGTGAAATACAAAATCGCCTGTAAGTTGTCCACTTTCATACTGCCATACTAGACGGGTTTCTGGTTCCCTAGATTTCTGCTTTGGAGCCTTAAAATTCTAACAGGAAGCAGTGAAGTCCTCTCAACCTCTGGCTACTCAGTATGAAGTAGATGTGCAGCCTCGATATTGTCCTTTGTGTGCTGGCGTACTTTGACGGATTGCGATCAAGGTAGCACACCAAGCATGCCGATATGTGGTCACGCTTCGTTACGACCCTTTCATGTCATCAGTGTTCGACTTTCAGCTGATTGGGTGACAAGATGCGCGCTGCTCATAGCTCAGTTCCTCCAAGATGACTTATCACGTCCCCCGGTTGTGCCATCACCCCCTCAGGTCTTTTCTCTGCCTTCTCGGGCTTCCCAGTATTTCTGTACCCAGCCAAGGGACTTCCTGAAAGGGTCGGACCCCGGCACGTTATGCCGTGTGTGACAGCTACTGACTCTGACTTGTTCTGTCTTTACTTAGCCAATCATGACCCTGATCACACCTTGGCACCAGAATAATAACTGCAAATTCTCACCGGCCGGATGATCTGAGATGTAATCTATCAGCTGGACCGTACGCACGTTGTCGAAAGGAAATTCATCAGTGTGCCGCCCCTTGGAGGTATCTACGGATCTGCCACAGGGAAGCGTCAGCTACGTTGATAGGTTATTAGTGTGACCAGGGGACCAATGGCAAATCGATAGGCTAGGTTACTGAGCCAATGTTCGAAGACTGCACATTGCGCCATTGATATAAGATCCAATCAGAGGGGAATAGGGGTGCCGAGAACCAATGAAATTTTTTGCGCTCTATTCTGATAAAAAGGACATTTTTAAATGATAATTTCAGCCTTGCTCAGTCTAAAAATTTATCCCCAACTCGAAATGTACGCGGTCGATCAAAGAGTTGGCTGTGAATACCGGTCAAAGCTTCGGGAATCAGATTCCACTGATTACGAACTCATCCATGGAGTTGTAGCCTGTGTACGCCTGGTGTACACGGACGGCAGACCGACGGAAGAGCGATGTGAGAAGCTAATGACAACAATACCAGGGGCGCATTCCACTCTCCGTGACTTCTTCCTCACCTGCAGCATGAACAACCTCGAGAGCCCACCAATACCTCTTCGAGTCATGTGTAAGTTGAGAAAAGTCACCCTATACGCCTCCACGTTCAGACACCCATAAGGTGAAATGAGAGGTGCATGCTTGTGCTACTCCTTACTCAGGGTGCATACGAGGGTATTTTCTAGTAAATAAGACGGTCGGGGACTTATGTGGCGGCAAACTTATCATCATCATCATCATCATCATCATCATCATCATCATCATCATCATCATCATCATCATCATCATCATCATCATCATCATCATCATCATCATCATCATCATCATCATCATCATCACTGCTGATTTCCAGACGACATCCTAGTCTTTGTAGGCATGCTCAGTGAGCCACTGTCGACTGCGATGTGGCATTTCTGGCTGTCATGTAATAAGTACTTGCTGAGGACTTTGCAAAGAATAGATGCCGGAGGGCCTCGGAAAGACTATATTTAAATTCATAACTCGTGGCGTCACTTATTCCTATGTACAGCTCACCATAAAACCTTCTTTCATTCTCAGTATGTTCGGGAAATTTAAATTCCACCATGCCGACACAGGCCAAAGGTCCAATTCCAGGAGGCATTTGGAGAGAAGGATGGACGATCGGTGAAGTAAGGATTTTATTCGCCAGACGCCTCATTGCCAGGGACAACAAACACACAGGAGTCATGGATACAATTGCTGAGACACCCCATATCTGCGCACGTCCGAGTCGTCACTGGCCGGAACCACATTGACGGTTTTTTGTCGGCGTGATAAAAACTACAGAGGTTAGCTATTGGGTGCTCTCATTGGAGGTAGTGGTCGTCTAAACACGGCAAATTTGTCTGCCCAGAAACATTTCCGGGTGCTGAATATGGAGGAGGGAGGTCATTGTAATACGACAACCCTGTCCTCCATTGTTCAGGTCATAAAAATCCTCGCGACAGACCAGGACATCAAAGAACGCCGGTTGGTCGTTTTTGTGGAAGTAATTCTACGCTATTTAGGCAACAGCTCAATCCCTCACAAGCTTTTTACAGTCAACTACTCGTTCAGCTCTTTTGGTCTATCGTATCAATCAAAAGATGCTCTAAATTACGTTCTGGCAAAGTGGTTATTTCGACGTCTTGACTTTCTGACAGCCAATCCAGATATCACGGTCTGTTCTTCAACACAAATCTGGAAGAAACTTGAAGAAGTACTGATAAAAGTCTACTACATCGAGCAAAAACACATTGCTCTGATGATAAGAGGTAGCAAGTTGAACTAAATTATCTGTTTGAACTACTTTCCCAGAACGGCTACCCCAGATGTTTCGTACGTCGATGCATGAGACAACAGGAGATAAAAACAAATGAACTAGATAGTTCCAATCAAGAACCCAGATTAAATACTTGGCGAATCCTTCCTTACATAAGGTATGCATCTGAACATGTTGAAGGACACTTGAGGAAACACCAAATGAAAGTGACGCACAAGCCGACGACTACTTTTCGCACACAGCTTGGAAGACCTGAGGGTAGGGTTGACTATCTTGATAAGAAAGAGGTCGTCTATAAATCACATGCGGTGCCTGTGGTGCTGTATATTGTAACTAACCGGGAAAGTCTGCCTCTACATGCATCCACGAACATAAACTAGCAGTTAAGAGGCGAGACCACCTTTCGCAGATGGCCATGCACATCTTTGGTACTGGGCACACCTTAGCATGAAACAAAACTCGCATCGTCGGGGTTTACCCCTCAAAAGCCCTGCACTCTGATGAACCATGAATCAGCCAGCACATTGAGTTAGATGTCATGTGCAGAAATCTCAGGGGAAAGTGGAATAGACGGGAACCAAGTTATGCGGAATGACGCTACGGAGGCCGCTTACTGGCGCAAACACCAAATGAATATTAATTTTGCGGTCCGTCTGATAGTTTATTGTTTCTTGCACATTTACTAAAGTCTGGCGACAGCATCGAAAGTTCACACAATAAGGCTCTTAATTTTTTTCAAAGAACGTGTTTGTCTACAAACCATATTCCTTGGGATGCCTGCCTTCCAATTCATATATATATACATATATATATTCAACCAGGAAAGGGCGCACACCGATCTATTGGCTTCACAAAGCAAACAAGCTCAGTATGTGTGGCAAAGGTCACGAACAGGCAACCAATTACCAGGCCGACGTCGGCCAAGTCATAATAGCAGCGAGGAGGGACGACAGAGAATGCGGGTAGATTGATACAGTACTGTTTCGGGCCTATTGTGCCTTCATTCAGCCAATCATAACCCTGACCACCAGCAGCTGGAAGGTAGGCATCCCAAGAAATATAAGTTGAAGGCAAAGGCGTTCTTTGGGAAAAGGGCACTTTATTGCGTGAATTTTCGACGCTGGTTCCCCAGGTCGTCGTCAGACACAGACTGAGAGTAAATGTGCTGGCAACTGTTAACATCTGGCAGTGCACACAAAAAATCGATAGTCGTTCGCGTTTGCGCCCGTGAGCGGCAGCTATTTCCATCAATCCGTCCCGATTGGTTCTCGTCTCTTCCATTTCTCCTTGAGACTTTTGTACGCAGCGTCCAACTCGATATGACGGTTGATGCATGATTCATCCGAGTGCATGGCATCAAGGAACTTTCGGCCATTCTTGAAGGGACAGGCACCGACAATCCGTGTTCTGTCCCAAGCAAAAGTATGCCCCGTGTCCAGGGTATGCATGGCTACTTGAGACAGGTGGTCTCGTGAAAGGTGGTGTTCGTGAATGCGTGTACAGGTGGATTTTCCTGTTTGGCCACAATAAACTGCATCACAGGCCTCAAATGGGATCTTGTAGACGACTTCCTTTCTATCCAAATAGCCGACATTATCCTTAGGGTGTACTATCTGAGTACATAGTTTAGTCGTTCGTCTGTGTGCCACCAGAATTTGGTGCCTCTTTAGGTGCCTTTCCATGAGTTCAGACACGTTTTTGATGTAAGGGGGGGGGTTGGCCTTGACTTTGGCTTGGGCGCTTGACTGGAAGTTCTTTGTTCCCTTTCCTTTGACACTTTCTGTCTCATGCATCAGCGCACAAAATCCTTGGAGTAGCCATGTATATATATATATATATATATATATATATATATATATATATGAAATGGTACCGACAAAGACAAGGGAGACCGGAATGGCCAGTTCTGGCTTATTAGCCGTCATCAGCCAGTCATACCCAACCCCAAGTGTGGATCACTTGAGATTCGAACCCGGGATCTTTGGTCATGGAGTTTGACGCTCTACCATTGAGCCACGGGCCCGCTGTCCTGTCGGTTGTGATCGGGAATATTAATTATGATAGTGGGCACTCACCGATCAGGTTACGGAACATGCTCGTTCCGTTGTGCCTTGGGGCTCATACTAGAACCCTCGCAGGCAGTCGCACAGCGACTAGTAGTAGATATAGATGAGATGGTACCGACAAAGACAAGGGAGACCGGAATGGCCATTTCTGGCTTATTAGCCGTCATCAGCCAGTCATACCCAACCCCAAGTGTGGATCACTCAATATTAATTAATTAATATTCCCGATCACAACCGACAGGACAACGGGCTCGTGGCTCAATGGTAGAGCGTCAAACTCCATGACCAAAGAGCCCGGGTTCGAATCTCAAGTGATCCACACTTGGGGTTGGGTATGACTGGCTGATGACGGCTAATAAGCCAGAACTGGCCATTCCGGTCTCCCTTGTCTTTGTCGGCCCCATCTCATATATATATATTCCTTCTAATCGACCGGATTTTTTGAACTTCTGTCGTTGCCGAAGTCTGAACTTACTTGTACTTGCTTGTACTTGATACGGATGCGATCATGCCTGATCTAGCCGGCCTCGATGATATCCCGAACTGTACCTTCCCACGCTTGACGATCCGCGGCAACAGGTCTGGACAGCTCAATCTATTCCCTCGCCAACAACGGAGACCGAATATCGAAGGTCCAAGAACCATCTCCATGTCTTGGTGATCTGTGTCGAACCAGGTTTTGAGTTGACCCCCTCTTCGACGCCTCCACTGGGGTAACGGTGCCGGATCGAGGGCAGTATCACTAAGCTCCTGAGGTGGACGACAAAGAAAATGCCCAAATCACCTCAGTCGCCCTTCTTGGATGGTCCGGGTTTTCCTTACGATGTTGTCGCAGCGACCGCAGACTGTGTTATTTGAGACGAAGTCGGTGAACTTCATTCGAATGATGGTCCTCAAGCAGTGATGGTCGAATACCTCCAGTTTTCGGTCGTCCTCCACGCGCACAGCCCAGCATTCACAACCGTAGAGAAGGACAGACCGGACAGATGTACGGTACACGCGAATCTTAGTGACGATGGAGAGGTCACGTCGCTCCATAGGCATTTCCGAAGGCTTAAGGAAACCCGTCGGGCAGCATCGATTCGGGAGACAATGTCGCCCCTACTCTGTCCATTAGGCAGCAGCCTCGCCCCGAGGTATTTAAAACTGTCTACTTCTTCAAGTTGACAGCCATCGATCGCGAAAGGTGCCTTCTCCTGGTCAGAGATGCAGCTTGAAAACACTTTGGTCTTCCCATCGTTTATGGATAAACTGACTGATTTAGCGACCTCGTTCACCCGTGACACCATAAACTGCAGATCACCAAAACTTGAAGCAAGTAAGGCGATATCATCGGCATAGTCGAGTTCAGTCAGCCGATGTCCGGATACAAAAGCAACGCCGTCACTGTCGCGTAGGGCCTTCCCGAGGATCCAGTCAATAGCGTAATTGAACAGTATGGGTGACAGGATACAACCCTGTCGAACGCCAGACCGAATACCGAACGGTTGGGAAAGATTGTTGCGGACCAGGACTCTGGCAGTAGTGGAGAGATAATAGGTCTTGATCATGGCGATTATTTTTGTCAGTACACCATCTAGCGCCATTATCCGCCACAAGAACTCATGGTGAACGGAATCGAACGCGGCGGCAAAGTCAATGAAACAGACGGCCGTCGGTTGTTGGCAGCTATGGCGAAATTCGAGAATGCGCCTCAGTGTAAATATCTAGTCTACGCATCCACGTCCAGCACGAAATCCGGCTTGGTTGGGCCTCGTCCTTGAGTCACGCACAGCCTGGAATCGCCTGAGTAGGATAGTAGCGAAGATCTTCGCAGCAACGTCGATGAGATTTATGCCGCGTTGGTTCTGGCATCTCGACTTATCTCCCTTCTTGAGGATAGGTACAAGGATGCCTAGGCCCCAGTCATCAGGAACAACCTCGTCTCTCCACGCTCGTTCAATCACCTCATGGAGCCAGGGCGTCAGAGTGTCGACACAAGACTTGAAGATTTCAGCGGGTATACCGTCCTCTCGGGGTGTCTTATTGTTGAGCAACTTTCGTATGGCATCGGCGACTTCTCCTTCAGAGGGGGGGGGGTCGCACGACACTGCATAGGTAGGAGAGAGAAGAAATTCTGCTGAAGAGGAGAGCAAGGGCGAGGTAGGCTGGGTATCGAAGTTGAAATGGTGCTCAAAGTGCTCATGCCAGCGCTCGACTTTGGCCGAGTTGCCAGCAATAAAGCCGCCGTTCACGTCGCGAACTTAGTCTCTCAGTGTAGAGGGCTTACCGCTAACTTGGCGGATCAGACGCTAGAACTTTCGAGTGTCACCAACGTTCGAGGCCTGTTCCATGGAGGTCGCCATTTCAGCCCAATATTGCTTCCGGGCATCCCTGGCCGATTGTGCCGTCATCTTCCTAAGTTGGCGGAAGTATTCATCGTTGCGGGACCTAGCTCTAGCCGTCTGAGCAGAAAACTACAGGGTTCTTCCGCTGATACAGTCACTGCGGCGTCGCTGGGTGTATCCAAGGATTTTCTCAGCAGCCCCATAGACTGAAGTCTTCAGTGACGACCACAGGTTAATGACTTCTCCGTCGGCTCGGATCGTAAAACAGGTCCGGATTTCTCTGCTTAGGGCCTCGGCAGTGCTGGCTTGCCGAGTTTTTGCGACATCGAAGCGTCTAGGACGTGGCATTTTTGGCGCGGATGAGAGATGAATTTTCAAGCGTGTACGGACGGGGACATGGTCCGACCCATGCCAGTCTCGGCACCACGCATCGATCTGCTATCGTGAATCCAGCTGCAGAACCTTGAGCTGACTAGTATGTAGTCAATCTGACTAGTCGTATGACCGTCGTTTGAATACCAGGTCAGCAGATGTTTTTTGCGATGCTGGAAACATATGTTAGTGACAAGCAGTCGGTTTCGATCAGCGAAGTTCAGCAATCTCTCACCATTTTCACAACGGGAGCCAAGTCCAAAGCGACCAAGAAGATGACTGGTTGTGGGGTCGCCAGGTCCAGTGCGACCATTCCAATCACCAGCAACAATCAGCAGATCGCGGCGAGGCAGTCTTTCAACTAGCGCTTGCAACTGAGAGTAAAACGCCTCTTCATCGCGCTGTTCGGCAGCCGAAGGTGGTGCGTACACACAGACGATTGAGATGTTCGTGAAGTGACCCTTCAGTCGCACGTAGGCCATCCGGTCATTGACTGATTCCCAAGCAAGTAGCGCGAGGTCCGCTTGTTGCGATAGGGCGATCGCCACACCGTGTCGACAAGAAGAATCGCGCGGGCCGTTGTGGTACAGAGCAAAGTGGGATTCGACTCCAGGGATCTTCATTTCTCTGGAGCCTGAATCAGGGAGTCGAACTTCAGACAGACAGCAGACATTCACGTTGTACTGATAAAGGCAGCGTGCGGTCAGACTTTGGGTACCGGGGTCCAGGAACGTTCGCACATTCCAACATCCAATACCGAGAGGCCGTCCCCGATTGAGTAGTCTAGCTCGCATACTATTCGCCTGCACCACTGGACCAGGGTCACGGAGCGCGTCGGTTCTCGCGGACGCCGTAGCATGTGTCATGATACTGTGATCTGACATATTTCATGTGGTTTCTTGGGAATTTCGAATACGAGTGGGTCCCCAACAGCCGCTCGGATTGTTTGTTCGAGGTCGTCTCCTCTGGCGCTTTGGCTTGAAAGCCTAACCACAAGGCAGCGGTGGCAAGTAAACTTATTTAATGGCGGTTTACGGTCGCCACGTCATAATGCCGTCATTGGGTTTTGCGGATTTTTATAAGGCTTTCAGAGTGCCAGACCTCAGCCCACCACACCCTGGTAGCAATGTCACTGCTGGTCCGCGACTGCTTATTCGTCAGATCTGGGTCTGCATATTTTTCAGCTGACCTTCACTGAAGGTCGTCCCACTATTCGCCACCTGTGGACGCGCCGGGTAGCCAGCAGCTAGGCTAACGGGCAACCCGTCTTCCCAGAAGGCTGAACGTGATGAAAAATCACCCCTCCCCCTTGTCGAACTATTTTCGTGTCGCTATTCTGGCTGGTTGATGATGATAGGAATTGCCCGGCCGCCCCGGAGTGTGACAACAGAACAGTGGTTAAAAGGGGGGAGGGGAGGGGGGGTGCGGGATTAGCAGATCTACACTTGTGTCAGCTTGTGATGCACACAGTTTTGTGGGCTTTAATCCATCAGGAGTGGGAGAGGTAAGCTGCAACTGCCGTATTTAGACAAACCCGAGGATTATTTGTGCGATTCAGTGATTGGGAGTGAACATCTGATTTTCATGGGCATAAAACCTGATTTTCTGTTCAAACCGGGATTTGTTTGAAACGTTCCTTGTTTATATTAATGTTATTTCATTGCAAAAAGCGCAAAAGTAGGGGGTTTTAGCCTGCGATATGTAATTGCAAATCAGACTAGTTGGACATTAGAAAACGTTCATATTCGTTCCAAATTGGCCAGTTTCCTTCCCATAAAGCAAATTTTAAAGGAATTCTTCTTTAGCAAAAGACCCTCTGCGCCTCAACTCAATTCAACAAGCAAAATCAACAAGGCAATATCTCGCTAACAACATCTTCTCTGTCATCTTAACTGCCTCCCGTAACAGATGACCTTCCGACTCGCCTCCTGCCCGACCAAACCACCTACGCACCCGGAGAACATATTGTGTGTGATGCCAAGCAGTACGATGATTTTTTCACGCCGCTGTACATTGCAAAAGTTACAGTGGGGTCTGAATTCCACATGTATGAGTCAACATTACACATCTCCGAGGTTCTTCGCCGATTTCCTGCCATTTGGTACAACATGACGGATTCAATGCCGACTGATGAATTTCGACCGGATCTGCAAGTATTCATTGCATTCTGCGAAACAAGCGGCACCTTCACTCACCCCCGTTACATCACCCGAGGCAGTAAGTTGTTTCATGGGAAAAAATGTGCCCTGTGATAATATTGGCTGTCTTGCCATACTACCAGCACGGGTACCTGCTAGTATTGGTGTTGGAAGCCCAGAAAATCGGTCAATATTTCTAATACTGCCGCCTGTCCGGTGACAGATTGTGAATATTATGCGGTAATTCCCTTGAGACTCAAAGGCTCGGCACATCGTATGCAGACCAAAGGTGACGAAGTATGCATCACAGAATTCCACGACCTCTTATTCAGCTGAATACGGTCATTGTGCACTTAAAGGACCAGATAAACTGTCCAATTAGAGAGCGACACAGAGGACTGTTGGTCTGATATGAGGTGCGTATGGCGAGGGAGCGGAGGAGGGTAAGTTCTCTGAGCAAACGAATTCAGATTAGAGGGAAAACCTGTCGGTTGTGATTAAAACTACAACGCGCAGGACAGCGGTCGGTAATGCTGGGGGGGGGGAGCGAGAGGACAGGTATGTGAATAGGGTTTCGTCCATTATCAAGCCTTACCATAGCAGTGCGAGGTTGCTCACGTGATCCTCTGTATTGTAGCGGCTTCTGCAAGGTGCAGTAGGCGCCCGATCGTCGCCGAAGAATTTACTGCAGAAAGTTCAATTTTGATGCACAGTAGAGCTGAGTTGAAGGCCGAAAGCCTCGGTCCACACGGATGCAAATGCTAATTTCGTTAAAAAGATAAGGGAAGCCCAGACTTCAAGGTGAAAAGCGTCCACTTAAGACAGTATCACAGAGGGAGCGAGTGAAAACGATGCTGTGCAGGTCGGAGTTTGTGGGGTAGGGGGGGGGGGAGTAGGGAAGTATATCATCAGGAATCAGAGAAACTGGCACTAAGTCCCAACCAAGGACAGTCCGGCCCCTCCTCCATTCTTCCTGATTATTCTTGTTGATTCTGGACATATCTCAATGAGTGGGTAATGAGTACACACAAGCGGGACCTGAATGTCGTTCAGGAATGCAAGTTGTAGAGCCTTCAAATCAGGCGCTTTTAATCAGCTGGTCCTTGGAGTTCTTTGGTCTTGTATTTGTGCAAAAACTACCTACCCCTGCGCATCGGAGGTCTTGGAATGAGTCTGTCGACGGAATCATGCATATGTAATTGAGTTCGGGTATGCCTATTAACCATCATCCCCATAGCTATAGCAAGGTGTATATTTATACGGAATGCAGATGGGTTCAGATGTGTCAGAGGAGTCAACAGCGTTCGATTTCGGGGGTGCCCATTGCGTGGTTTTAGAGCAAAGTGCCTATTTCGATCACCAAAAGTCCAAATTATATGGGTTTATTAGCCCAACTAGTTGCTGGTTTTTCGGCGGGTTGAAGAATGAGGCAACAGCGACAGAGTTACAGTGAGTGACCTATCTCATGAAATGTTAGCTTAAATTCTGAAATGCATTTTCGATTTGGAAGGATTACTTGGTCGCGGTTGTAATACTGACTATCTTGCGGCATACTCTTATAACATTTCGGACTGGATAGGATGTCGTCTTTTAAATGCACTTCTTTTCAATCTCCTGTAGAAGGCGTACTTCGTAAAAAATGACTACTTAAGTAGCATGCATTTTTCCCATTGATTTTCGATGGTCTTGCAAATTCAAAGATATTTTATAGAAACCATAAATAACAATATGCTTTCTTTTAGTCAATCAATAGAGAATCACGTCTTCTTTATATTTTATACTTAAGAAAGGAGTATAATTAGGTTTCAAAAAAGTTTTCCAATTGCCGAATAATTTGGAGGCTGATCATTCGTTGCATTAGCGCTTAGTAATTTCAGTCTGCAAGGTGCATATGTTCCGCGTAAAGAAAATCACATATTTTTCTATGCCATTAAAGAGATATCATATAGAGTCCATAAAATGTTGCAATGGATGCGGACCATGTTGTTCATTTCATGAGAAGCAGTGGTAAACGGCCAGGTATGATGCTATGTGAATTGACATTTCGCGATCTTAAAAAGTCCCATAGTTAGAAACGTTTTTATAACCTAATTATACTCCTTTCTTAAGTATGAAATATGAACAAGACATGATTCTCTATTGATTGACTAAAGGAAAGCATATTGTTATTTATGGATTCTATAAAATATCTTTGAATTTGCAAGACCATCGAAAATCAATGGGAAAAATGCATGCTACTTAAGTAGTCATTTTTTATCGAGCACGCTTTCTACAGGAGATTAAAAAGAAGTGCATTTAAAAGCCGACATCCTGCCAAGTCCGAAATGTTATAAGGGTATGCCACAAGTTAATCAATATTACAACCGCGACCAAGTAATCCTTCATAATCGAAAACGCACTTCAGAATTTCAGCTTACATTTCATGAGTTAGGGTACTCAATGTATTAGGGGACTGACATGCTGAGTGTTCAACGACGAGATGGCTACCGGGATCAGTCCTGCTCCAACTGCCTTTCGACTAGGGAGAATACCTGAAGAGGGCTGCAGAAACGCCCGCGCTAAATATTCCCGACAAAGTGCTCTATTTTAGTAGTACAACTCAGGTTATGACGTCCGCAGGAAGTGACGCGTCCTGCAACCTCCGTCGAATGGTGCAGGCGACTAACTTGCCAGTTTAACTAGTCAGTCGGTAGCGTACCATGATATGTGGGGATGCTGGCATGCAAGATCTGAATGTACAATCTTCATTTCTAAAGTATGAAGTCTTTTGCTTATCCAAAGTCCGAATCCCTCACTCAGGACTTGGGCATAGGCACATCCTGGAGGTTGGGTCACATTTTATTTGTTATTGCAGTGATCTACGCGATCCTTCCTGAGGATCAGCTGTCCGATCACCCTCTCATAATTAGCGGTGCTTGTACTCCCTGTGTG
The DNA here is from genome assembly GCA_902702965.1 of Spirometra erinaceieuropaei. Taxonomy (NCBI): domain Eukaryota; kingdom Metazoa; phylum Platyhelminthes; class Cestoda; order Diphyllobothriidea; family Diphyllobothriidae; genus Spirometra; species Spirometra erinaceieuropaei. The sequence continues at coordinate 1,615,085 of CACRXP010000048.1, read as the reverse complement.
AGAACTGGTCCTTTACCGACTAGCTAAATTACTATTGAAAGGACACTTTATCAACAAATCTGATAGGGGGCGCTCACCTGGGCTCTCTCTCGAGCCCAACCAGCAGCCGCACAGCGGCGCATGATATAGGCAGAATGATATTACGGACAAAGACAAGGGAGGGAGACTGAAATGGCCATTTCTGGCTTATTAACCGTCGTCAGCCAGTCATGCCCAACCCCCAAGTGTGGCACACCCGAGGCTCGAACTCGCAACCTGTTTTAAAGAAGTCCACGCCCCTAACCACTGAGCCACGTGTCCGTTGACCTTCGTCTTTGTCATCAACCTGAACTGACGGTCAATGCAATGAAGAAATCTTCTGCTAGAAGTCCAAAGACCTGATTCAAAGGCTACCTTGCTGTTATTAGCGGATTAGTGTCGGAGTCTGGAATAGTCCGAGACTGTGGCCGACGACACTGCAAACAAGCCCCTTAGTGCGACAACACTAAAAGGATGTTGACATTGACTGATGAGGCGTCTACCGATTCAGCATTCAAGCGATGGCCGGAGACAGGAGAAGCCGCAGGCGGCCGGCAGGGTGAAAATTCGCACCTAGCTGCGCCATCACACTCTCTTTTCCACAACAGACACTTGACTAGGACCTTATACACTAAGAAAAACAGAGGGGTGGCACGAATCCCAGCTGGCGCGGAGTGAGTCGGCAACTGGGAGTGCCATCACACCCCAATGTTGACACCTGTTATGGGCGTGCATTCTCGATAACGCCTGCCAGCTTCTCGTCTAGCCCCTGTGTTGGTCCAGCGTATCTGCCGCATTCCCCTTTTACTGGGCAGGATGATACCTACTCAACACCTAAAGCCATAAGGATGCCCCGGTCTCCACGACCTCCCGATTAGAAGGAGAAGGTGCTGGATGTCAGTTAAGAGGATTCTCCATTCTGTACAGAAAGGTTGGAGAGCCGATTGGCGTAAGTTGGCAGCTGCACAGGAACAAGTCCAACCTTGTGAGACCGTCCCTGGCCCCAAGTGATTGGGCAATGCGTCACAGCGTCTTGAGCGAGAGCACACCAGATGATTGGCCGGTTTGGAGAGACGTGACTGGCCGAGAATCAGACTGCCATCGGAAAAAGCGCTGCGTCGCAACAGGCGCCCGGCGTAGGGCCGTTACATGACCAGCCTTTTGTTTGGATTTACAGCAATATCGCCGCCGCCGCCGCCGCCGCTGCCGCCGCTGCCGCCGCCGCCACCACCACCACCACCACCACCACCACCACCGTCTCACAAAGGGGCTTCAAATGCCCTGTATATTTTGTCGAGGCACCAAAGCCTCGGCTCATTTTTCTGGCCAAATCCATGGTAACACGCTCCCTTTGGGATGAACATCAACTGACCGCGAGGAGAAAATCGACATAAATACAGCAAACGCAGAATAACGGCGTAGTCAGTTTCTGTCATTTCCTGACTCACACATCAGTCGAACAAATATTCTCAGTGACTTACTAGTGCTCAGCAAAACGAACCTAAGATCCATACCCTACTGCCATCCTTGATGCAAAATTCGCCTTCTTTATATAAAAATTAAATATCGTTGCACCATACTGCAGACATGGAAGCCTATCGGCAGTATGGAGCTAATGATGATGCACGACAATATTACCTGTTTACTTAGACAGAGAATGTAGCATACGCATCCAAAAATACGTTAGAATCGCTGTTGTTACAAAAACGGGGCTTGACACAAGTCGCCACAGGATGTGGGGCCCAGCTTGGGATGTTTAAAACTGCTTTATTGCTCATGTGAGTGACCTATTTCGTGAAATGTTGGCTGAAATTCTAAAGTGCGTTTTCGATTATGAAGGATTACTTGGTCGCGGTTGTAATATTGATTAACTTGTGGCATACCCTTATAACATTTCAGACTCGGCAGGATGTCGGATTTTAAATGCACTTCTTTTCAATCTCCTGTAGAAGGCGTACTTCGTAAAAAATGACTACTTAAGTAGCATACATTTTTCCCATTGATTTTCGATGGTCTTGGAAATTCAAATATATTTTATAGAAACCATGAATAAAAATATGCTTTCTTTTAGTCACTCAATAGAGAATCACGTCTTCTTTATATTTTATACTTAAGGAAGGAGTATAATTAGGTTTCAAAAAAGTTTCTAATTATGGGACTTTTTAAGACCGCGAAATGTCAATTCACATAGCATCGTACCTGGCCGTTTACCACTGCTTCTCATGAAATGAACAACATGGTCCGCATCCATTGCAAAATTTTATGGACTCTGTATGATATCTCTTTAATGGCATAGAAAAATATGTGATTTTCTTTACGCGGAACGCATGCACCTTGTAGAGTGTAATCACTAAGCGCTAATGCATCGAATGATCAGGCTCCAAATTATTCGGCAATTAAAAAACTTTTTTTACACCTGATTATACTCCTTTCTTAAGAATAAAATATAAAGAAGACGTGATTTTCTATTGATTGATTAAAAGAAAGCATATTTTTGTTTATGGTTTCTATTAAATATATTTGAATTTCCAAGACCATCGAAAATCAATGGGAAAAATGTATGCTACTTAAGTAGTCATTTTTTACGAAGTACGCCTTCTACAGGAGATTGAAAAGAAGTGCATTTAAAATCCGACATTTTGCCGAGTCCGAAATGTTATAAGAGTATGTCACAAGATAATCAGTATTACAACCGCGACCAAGTAATCCTTCCTAATCGAAAACGCATTTTAGAATTTCAGCCAATCTTTCATGAGATCGGTCACCCACTGTACGCATCCAAAAATACGTTAGAATCGCTGTTGTTACAAAAACGGTGCTTGACACAAGTCGCCACAGGATGAAGGGCCCAGCTTGGGATGTTTAAAACTGCTTTATTGCTTATGTGCAGTTGTAAAGTTGTGAACATATGACAGCATATGACAGCAGTAGTCTCTGTTGTTTGCATATATCCTAAAAACTCCGAACATTACATCAAAAAGGCACTTTGCGAATTCGCAGAATTTCCAAAATGTCTACTGCTTAGTGGATTTGGTGCATCCAAAAACACTGATTGCTGCATGACAGCATGGAAAACACTAGCTGACGTTTGTACAAAAGAATGAGAAAAAACCTTCCAGTATGGCTAGGAAAGACCCAAATGAAGGACGTAAGCAACTGTATCCTCGCGCACATGATAGACACAAATCATGGTGTTGATGTGGGACAGGCCTTCTGGGTGATTTACAAGGTCCCGCCAAGCCATCCAAAATCACCTGGACAGCGTCTGTTGGTAGCCGCAGAGGCGGCTACAATCAGGCTACACAAGCCAGTCCTATGCGCTTAGAAGAACTTCGTACGGACTCCACGGTTACCATGGGCCACAGCCACTAAATCAGCCATCCGCATTTAATTACCCGTCCTAGTGCCCACCATCCGACTCCCCCCTGAAACGGACGCTAATTTTGTTTTTCACTACACCCACCCTCTCCCCAAAACCCCAGCTGCATAATAGCTTCTATTTTCCCGCGTTTTCAACTTAATCATCCCAATAGCAACATAAATGTACAGGCCTGAAGAGAAGTTGTCGAAAGCAAATGTATGCTCGCCAAATTGTCTCATGAACATCAATCCCCCCCCAAAAAAGTTCAATAAAAGCACTCTTATTACTGACGGCAACACACCTGCAGTTAAACGGCCGGCGTAATGATTTCTTTTGTTTTTGTCACAAGTGTTTCTCTTACCTGGCTGAGGCTAAACCAACGCAAGGCGATGGGATTTCAGCGCTTTTCTGCATCTGGAGTTATTTTTTTTCATTTTTTAGGGCCTGAAGACCTAAGAATTGAGCAAGTTTTCCCAACGTTTCTGGCCCACCCTGCTCAGGAGTCATACGCCCTACCGGAAACGACATACAAGTGTTCATACAGTAGCTTTGATGCAGTGCTTGAATGGAAGTGCCTTAACTGTCATCCCAGTGATTACCAAACAGTCGAATATGACCTACTCATACTTCGTCAACCGCCATTTGAGAAACGAATTGAGTATGTGTGTATAGTAAAAGAAGGCAAAATCGCTGCCAATAATCCGCAGAGGATACTTCGAATAATCCTCGTCCGTGAGTTCTACCATACCGAGTTAACTGCTCCTGTGAACGAGTAGACTATGACTTAAGCTGTATTCCTTCCGGTCTAGCGAACTTCTACATCACTTCCGGGAGCGGAAGAACGTTTGAGCTTACGGGGACCATTGTGCACTGTCAAGCGAAGGGCAAATCCGCTCTTACCAAGTCGAAGTTTTCGATTGAGTTAGACGCCGTTCTTTACACGTACAACACCACCGAGTCCTCGTGGAAGGTAGTTGGAAGTGGAGATGAGGCCTACGTACAAGAGGACACCCTGGAGCAGTACGTGGAGTGCATCTACAGCAAACGACTAAAGACAGGCAAGAAACTCTTTTATGCCAGTAAGTCACATAGCACTTTTACAAGCAGTCCTCCTTCTCCTTTGCAGTTGGGCATCTTTCATACAGCCTTCGTGTCTACGTTTTTTAATGAATACCTGTGGTAGGAGTGACCGATCTCATGAAAAATTAACCGAAATTCTAAAATGCGCTTTCGTTTTGAAAAGATTAACTAAGTAGGGTTGTAAAATTAATCATCGTGCAGCATACTTCTATAATATGTTTTCGCTAACTCATCATCAGACCCATACATTTGCATGGATAATGATCATTCTAATTGTAGACAGGATGTAAATGCGTCTCAGGGGCAGGGTTAATCAGACTCCATGTTCCCACGCCGTATGCATGTTGGGGACGGTGGAGTTGGGGTGGGAGGGGGGGAAGGGTTTCCAGTTAGATTGTAAGCGTTGTAAGTGCGCGTGACTGCTTTCAGGGCGTCTGGACGGCGTACGATCACCGCCTGGAGTCGGCCAGGGAAGACAGACTGTTTGTGTCAGCTTCTTCTGACAACAGGGTTCTGGGTTCGCTGGTCGAATGACCACTGCTTTGGCTGTGAATGGCATACGTTTGCGTAGGTCTTTAGAGTAGTGTGCCGGTGCCCGGTAGATAACTTTAAAGGCTTCTTTAGCGTCGACTTGGTGGTTCGTATCAATTGGATGTGCAAGAATTGAGCTCGCAATCGGTCGAGTTTCACCTCTACCGAGTCAGACAGGCATGTGTTCGCGTACTTGCTTTTCCAGACGCCTCGTTGAAGGGCTAATATATCCCGCTCCACAGGAGCAGGTGAATGAATAAATACACATAGATGGGGCCTGTAACGGCAGCCGGTCTGCCTTCGCAAGCGGGTGCCATCCACAGCCGAAACAGTGGTCATTCGACCAGCGAACCCAGAACCCTGTGGTCAGAAGACGCTGACACAAGCAGTCTGTCTTCCCTGGCCGACTCCAGGCGGTGATCGTACGCCATCCCGACGCCCTGAGAGCAGTCACACGCACTCACAGCGCTTACAATCTAACCGGAAACCCTCTCCTTCCCCCTCTCCCACCCCAACTCCACCGTCCTCAACACGCTGACTCCGTAATGCCGGTGGCGTGGCAACATTGAGTCCGATTAATTCTGCCCCTGAGACGCATTTACATCCTGTCTACAATTAGAATGATCATTAGTCATGTAAATAGATCGGCCTGATGATGAGTTACCGAAAACGTATGTTCGCCAACTGACCTTTCAATCGTAATATGAGAATTTTCGCAGAAATTCTATGATAATTCTGTTACCTCGAGATGCCGGCTTTCGGACAATCTTCTTTCCGGTCGCATGAAAAACCACACTCTGTAAAAAATAACTACGTTACTAGCATGAAGTTTTCTCATTGATTTTCGGTGCCCTTAAAAATTCAATTATATTTCAAGGAAAACATACATAAAACTATTCATTTTTTGCTTATTCGGTAGAAAGGGACGTCTTCTGTCAATTTTATACTCGAAGGAAAGGTATAATTAGTTTTTCAAAAACTTTTTCAGTTCCCGAATAATTTTGAATCCGACCTGCCGTTACACTTGTACTCAGGGTTTCCAAACTACAAGCCATATATTTTCCGCGCATGGAAAACCGAACATTTCTCCACGGTATTAAGAGGAGACCGTATGGGGTTCATAAAATTAAGCAGTGGATTTGAGCCATATTGTTACATTTGCAAGCCACATTAGCAAATGCGGAGTCACGATGTTTTATGAATGGGCATTCCGCGGTATTAAAGAACCTTTCTACCGAATGAGCAAAAGAATGAATATTTTACGTATGGTTGTCATGAAATATAACTGAATTTTTAAGGGCCTTGGAAATGAATGAGAAAAATTCATGCTAATTACGTAGTTATTTTTTTACAAAGTATGGTTTTGCATGCGGTGGGAATGAAGTTCGTACGAAAGCCGGCATCTCGAGGTAAGTGAATTATTATAGGATTATGTTACACGATGATCAATTTTACAACCCTACTAGTTAATCTTTTCGAAACGAAAACGCATTTCGGAATTTCGGTTAACATTTCATGAGTCAGCACAAATACTGTACATTTGGTCAATTTGAATAGCCCAAATGTTAGACTGAAATACCGATATGCCGGAACAGTGTTCGTGTAAGGTCAGCAGTTAAGTTCAGTATAGTGTTATCAAGGGAAATGTAGGCGAGCGTCTTTGAATTCCCTATTGGTTACAATAATATCGCAGATAAACAGCTATACATAAAGAAAGTTGGGAATGGGATTGGTTCAATAATTACACGCAACAAGCGTGTAATTGTCTGGCAAATGCTAGTGTGTCAATGGATGCATGGTGCGTCAAAACTGTACGGGAGCGAACACTCAAACCTCAGTCGGAATTCATTGGATCACACGCTGTCATGCGATGGGGGCCTTTAGCGAAACAGTTATAAAATAGCGGTACTGAAACGTAGTAAGTAGTATGATTGGTAACGTATACATTTACTGGGGATGATAGAAGGGGAGACATTTGCTAGTTCCTGATGGTGTGGTGGTACATATCCCTGCATTGGTCAAGCTTCCCCTTAAATGTGTCCACAGATGGGGATTAATTAGACGCTTGTACTCTGTGCCGCACATGCACAATGTGACACCAAGTTGCCAGAGAGAGTTAAGGCCTGGGTGTTATCAGGGAATCCTTTAGCTTAAACGTCATGATGAATGGGCCATCTGGACAGTCGCGTAGTCGGGGACATGTGAGCTTGCGTGGCAGGGGTCGGAGTTAGCAGGACACAGGGGTGAGCTGAGATTCAATGTTTCCGTCTCGCACTTTCGCTGGGACAGACTTATCAGACGGGGACGAAGGAATCAGTAGTGGGCCCCTGTGGTCCGCCCAGTCGTTGTCAGAGGGCAATTCCGAACATTGACTGCTCTCCACCAAAGCCTGGAAGTAATAACCTCAGTGGACTGTCTCAGACGAAAACCCCGATTCCCACCTGAAATCACACCCGCGCGATGGGTTAAAGTAGGGCTTGGGTTGATTTGGGGGCTGGGCTAGCGTTAAGGCTGGGGTTAGGGAAGAGATGCCTTTCGTGTCATTTAGTGCAAGGTCACATAATTTACGGGGAATAATTCCTGGCAGAAGCGAATAATCCATTTGACTCAGTTGTGGAAAAATAGGTGGCCTAAATGGGATTCGAGCCCATGACAGAAAGAAAAAAGGCTTGAGTACAGCCAGCGCTCTAACCACCTGAGCTACTAGGTCCCATCGAAGCCGTGAATTTAATCCCATTAGTGTCAAGTTACCCACGCAGCCTACGGCAAATTACGAGATCCACCAAATAGGATACAGTAAACTTACTGCCCAATCAGGATTTCTTAAGTAATCAATCAAGAATCCACTAGATGGCTATCATTTTCAATAAATTAATTACGTGACAGTTTGGCGACATCGGTGGGATTCAAGCCCATGACAGCGTGGAATACTAGACTGTTTGCCCAGGAAATCCAGTTTTGGAAATAAGTTTCTTGTCAGTATGGAAAATAATTACACGGTTTTATACTACTGGCTGCCTGTTGGCGGTTTGTGAATATTTGGCTGTTACTCCGCAGTAGATGATGGATTTCAACCGGCTTTTAGACCTTGCCTGAAAAGGTCTGTTCTGAAGAATTTACTCAAAGTTCGCGCATTAATTTCCTCGGAGATTAAACAAGGCAATGTATCATATTTAACCGATCCCATAAATTATGGTGCGTTGGGCGAGTAACTTGACCCAGATGTGATTGGCTGTACTCAAGCCTTGTCCTTGATGTCCTGGGTTCGAATCCCACACAGACCGCCGAGTTTTTTCACACCTGTGCAGATGAGCAGAAAGCAGTAAGTCCCTCACAACAAACTAAGTCACTGGTCGACATGTTCAATGAGAATAAGTGCTAAAAGGTTCGGATCGGTGTGGTGGGAATCTGTATGCCACTAAGAACAGGGTACATTACGAAGAAATACTGCTCGCGGGAACGTTATGGCCGCAAAATAAGACGTGATACAGGACGATGGAAATTCGCCCAGTTGGAAGGGCATTAACGGGTTTGCTGTGGGAGACCGAGTAGGCAGAATCTGACCGGGAAGTCGGGCTCCTATAAGCCTTTCCGTGGGAGAGCATCCGGGAAGCCTGGCATCTTTGGAAATGCTGGCTTGGAAGCCTAGCGCGCAAGTCTGCGTCCATGCAGCTGTCGTATGGACTGCCCACATCCACTCCTTGACTACAGAAGAAAGGCCGCTCGAATGGACGAAGAACCGACGACAAGCAACCGGTAACTGTCGTAGGAAATTACTTTGGCGTACGAATCTGTGGACGGTTGGGTTAATTGTTTGGTTCCGAAAGCTTAGATTGGTAGGATGTGATTATGTAGCCGCACCTTATAAGCAAAACACTGTTGACCGACTTAATTATTTTGAGTTGGTATGATTACGCTGGCATTGTGGTGCTGTGCGTTGCGGTGTGCGTTCTGTTGGCGGCCTTGTTCCTTTGTTGTCGTGTCTACATTTTTGGCCCAATGCCAATGGTTCTTCTTCGCCTTTGGCCTGTCGTCTCCTTCTAAGTTTCGCATTGGCTGCTTCAGGTTTAGGATTTAGGACTGCGGTTAGGGGGTTAGGGTTGGGAGTTGGGGTTAGGGGGTTAGACCAACTATTTCACAACCACTCAAAGTACAACCGCGCACTCGCAATAGCTTTCCTTTTGCATACAATTACTTGACCTCGTCACCTGTGCGGCCCCCGACCCCACCTGCAAAAATCCCTATTACCACCGGTCACGTATTAGAAGTGGCTGAGATTTGTTTACCCCAGGCGCAGCTACATAACCACATATGACCTAGTCAAGTTCTAAAAGCCCTCAACTCACTGACTCAACTCAACTCGCTGACTTTCGCATTCACCAAGAGTTTTCGCTTGCGGAAATTGCAAATGCTTCCGCTGTTTTTTTCCCTTATGCCTCCTTTTACCGTCGCGGTGACTCACTGTGGTCGGGAGCTTTGTCATGGTAATTTTAGAGTTCAATAGGTTTCAAATCGGACGGTATACCACCATGGAAGACTGATATGATCCGTTTCTGTCCCACCGGCCGTCGTCAGCCAGCCACTCCACATCCCTGATTTGGGTGGCCTGGGCTTCGAATCCGGATTTTTTCGATGCCGTTATGTCCAAGTCTCTGATCGTTGAGCATCGAGCCCCCGGTTCTGTCAACTGAAACTCGATTTTCTGCAGGCGTCGTAGAACGCTACCGGGGAAACTTCAGCATCGTCAAATCCGCCGATCAAGTTTCCGTCAGAACCGTCAGTCACTTTGCGACGCAACCGCCTCACAAATGTTTCTATTCTTTCTCAGAAGAGGAGGGGACAGGCGTACGCGAATGAGCACTTAGGCCCGCTGACGAATGCCATTAAGCTTATAGCGTCTATGTAGTAGGTGTACTCAGAGCGCCACAAGAAACGTGACCCAGTCCCGTTGTAGATCAGAAGACACCAGTCGTAGTAGTAGCAGTAGTAGTAGTAGTAGTGGTGGTGGTGGTGGTAGTGGTGGTGACAGTAGTAGTAGTAGTAGTAGTAGTAGTAGTAGTAGTAGTAGTAGTAGTAGTAGTAGTCGTGGATCACAACCTCGCTTAAGCCTTCGCTGCAATGTTCAAAGGTAGCCAAGTCGGCGATGTCTATTCTAAGCCTCGTTAAACGTATTACAAGTGGCCGGGGTTTGTTTACCTCATGTGCGGCTACATAAACACATATGACCCTGAAGTTTGGAGAAGGTTGGTACATTAGTCAGGAGATAGACGCTATCAGGCATGATTCTGCATGCCATCATCTTGACGCAGACGACTCCCGGTCGGAATGCTGAAAATGACGAAACCTTAACCTGAACGTACTCCATAAATAATATCGTTAGTCAGGACAGAACCTATTTAATTTCCCCCGCACTCACGGAAAGTTAATTTTTCCCCAGTAAACTTGCGGACTCCTCGGGATTCAAACCAACACAACCCGAATGGAATTAAATTCACATCTCCTGGTTGGGGATCGTGAATATTCATTACATATAGTTGTATAAACGCACTTTCACACCTCTTTACTTGGAATTCTTTGACTTTTTAGGTAAAAGGGACTCAGCCGATCGAGGTACGTGCTATAGTTTCAGTTCGGTTACTTTCTGCTTGCGTTATAACCCAGCATTAAGAGGGAAGTGTATTTAACAACATGCAAAACGACCTTATAAGTCTTACGCTTCGGATTCATACTTAACGTCCCTGCTTACGAATGAGGTAGATGGGCAAAGAAATACCTAGACAGTGGCCTTGAAAGTGGAGTGCCGACAGTATGTTTTTTTCATGATCGCAAGCCTCTTGGATTTTAAGCTATGCACAACTCATCAACTGGCAAGCACGGCTGTCCATTGGTGGGTGCATCCCCAGCCATTAGCTGCCATGTGTCGCCAATCTACGTTAGCGAGGTAGCTCATCGTTTTCGTGCCCCGAAGAAGTGTCAAACAATGCGCAATCCCTCGGTTCATGCTGAATTGTGAGATTTGTTTGGACGTTGAAGAGCCCCGACCAAGACAGCCAGAAGCTCACACCGTCGTCAACCATTTCGATGACATCAGTCTGCCTGGATTTGGTAGTATAAACCGGCCGTGTTTGGGGAGCTGCTTACGAAGTGGATGATGTGTTCTACACCCAAAGCACTAGTAGATGGGCTGCTAGAAGTAAAAAGACCAGATGTATGAATCAGTTTGAGAAAAGGTCTGTGATGTGTGGTCCGCAAACCGAAAAGCTGCCAAACACCCGGACTGATATGAGGGAATTTGTGAACCCGCCCGGTGGAATTACCCCCCCCCCCGCCCTGCTTCCCTCGAGTAAAGCGTCGAAGAAACGCCACATTCCGGACATAACAGTCATAGAGAAAAGTAATTGTTATGTAGTCCGTTAATTGAAAGGCAGCGAAACACGCGGATTGATTTTTAAAGTATACAGCAACTCGTAAAATTGTTTGAAACAGTTTTAATCATTCCCGAGTCGAATACACATAGTGATTGCATAGGTCGCGCGAGGTAACCTATCTAACAGCACAGGTACTAGGTAAAAGCCCAGACAAGTGTTTCACCGATATTCTGTCGCTGCATGACACAGCTGTGAGTCAGTGAGTCCCCCAGTGTCCGCTGCGCGCTTTTCTGGTATATATTTCAGTTTTGATATTGCAGCTTTTTAATCTACCCAGAAGTCAATCTCTAGCCTGGAGCAGATCAGTCTATGTGAGACTTATAGGACCAGACAAAAATCTGATATGAGCATTTGTGGTGAAGTCCATCAGCTACAGCCGAAAAGCCGTGTAGTCTTCATAAACTGCCAACAGGCAGCCGGTAGTATATGCACAGACAGGATGACATATCGTACTTTACAGCGCAGGTGCTAGCTAAATGCCCAAACACGTGGCGAGCTGATATACGCCGCTGTATGACACAAGTATGAGGGGTTCGGCTCATCAGTGTGTCTCCAGCGGCATTCATCTGACGGCACCTTCTCCTTGATGCAAAATATCGCCATTGCTACTGCTGACGCGGTACTGCTGCTTAATCACGCAAATATTCCTATTGACTTTCATCCCCAAAAAGGTAGAACCTTCTGCGTCTCGCAACAGCACGTTTGGATGCGTACGTCCACCCGTTTGCCCTGCGGAGACACGCTTGTGGCACCTCCTCAAGGGCAGGAACTTCACCATATTCACCAATTACAAAGCACACACCATGCTAGAGGGGCGCCACTAATCGCGCTACGGAACTCTCTCCCCCTCTTGAACCCCGCCATTGGCCGCACAGCGGCGCGTAATATAGGCAGAATAGCAACAGCTGGTGCTTGATCCTGCGGTCTGTGGGTTAGAAGTCCAAAACCCTAACCGATCACAGCCCAATGGACAGCGAGCCCGTGGCTCAGTGGTTAGGAGCGTTGAAATTCTAACCATTGGGTTGTGGGATCGAATCCCAGGTGTTCCATACCTTGGGGTTGGGGATGGCTGGCTAACGGCGGCCAATAAGTCAAAAATGGCCATTCCGGTCTCCCCTGTCTGCGTAGGCTCTAGTTAGGACCTCATTTGCACAAACATAGCAGAACCCCTGCCTATAACAGCTTCTTCCTACTTACCTTCTTAGCAAGTGGCCGAACGCAGAGGGAAGGACTGTGGTGAGGTCTTTTCTCATCTCTGCTAACTGTTCTTCGTGTGTCCGCACACAGTGGGTGATATTTACACTTGTTTTCTAGCTTATTTTGACTCGCAGAATGTGCTTCCGGGTATGCGCTTGTCTAGCACCGCATCGATCGGCGCAGAATCATATATCACTGAAACAACACTTTTATATCGACCTTACGGTGAGGAAGATGGAGATTACTTGGAGTATGACCGAGGCTTAAGCGTCATAGTTCCCGAATGGTTCAGCTATCATGGCCGTGTCTTACACTTCCAGGAGGCACAACTCCTTCGACGCGTCGTCGGCGGGAGCAAGCAATTCACATCAGGCTGGTCACAAACACGTAAGTTATGGAATGTAAAGTATTATCCTTGGGTACTGGCGTTCCGACGTTGAGTATTTTGCGTATACATTTAAATATCTGTATCCGAAATGCCTCCAAAGGTGGTACAAATTTGGCGACACAAAATGCCCACTCCCAGGTCCGAATACATCAAATCATTCGCAATAATTGCATAATGGCTAAATGAACCAGCGAAGCTCATAACGTATTTGCTGAATAGCTCGTTGTATAAAGTGCCTTTGCATACCTTCACGTCTGCCTCTAACTTCGTACTCGATCATCTGAAATAGGGCAACTTTGGCTTAATTGGGTGGGCCATGCTTACTCTAGCTGGTCTGAAAATGAACAATCTACTGGTGTAATTATTATCCGAAACTGAACTATTACTCATTTCTAGTAACATTGAAGAGAAATGTCAGGGCTAACAAATTATTCGTTTATGGTTTTCAATTTCAATGCTGGACTCACCTGAATGAACTAAACGCCTTGCCCAATATTATTCCATTTTCCAAGGGAAAGACTGCACTTGCATACAATGATGATCTGCGACTCGTTACATTGTAAAGGAATCCTTGTTGATTTTTCTATTGAAGCATCTAGAGAGCGCAAACCCAAAAACCATCCCTTCTGCCGTTTAGGCAAAAATTTGCGGGAAACCCAGAAAGTTGACTTGCAGATTTGCAATATATTCCTCAAAACCACTATAGGAAACCAATATGTCTAAGATCATGGGAGTCAACAGAAGTCAGTAGTCCTACGAAAAGCGAAGTCCGAGACGAAGGTCTAACATGTTTGGGACAGATGCAAAAAGTGATAGACCACCAAGCTAGATCTGCAAAAAACCTTATTCCAGTAAAAAATATCTGAAACTGCGTTAGTGCTTCGAAAGGTCTTGGTCGGTTTACATAGGTGATACCTGAGGGGTTTTCTAGTTGAGGTTCCAACAAGAAAAACGCAGAGAGTTGGTCGGAGCTTATGTCTTATACAGTGCGTGACCGATCTCATGAAATGTTGACCGAAATTCTGGAATGCGTTTTCGATTAGGAAGAATCACTTAGATGGGGTTGTAATACTGATTATCATGCGAAATAACCTCATAGTATTTCAGATTCATCAGGGTGTCGGCTGTTGAATGCACTTCTTTTTGACCTCTTGCAGAAACCAGACTTGGTTAAAAATAACTACTTAAGTAGGAGGCATTTTTCCTATTGATTTTGGATGTATTTATAAATCCAAATGTATTTTATAGAAAACATGCACAAAATATGCTTCCTTTTACTCATGCGGTAGAAAGTGTATATTTAGGTTTTAAAAAAGGTTTCTAATTCCCGAATAATTTTGAGCCCGATTTGCCATCGCATTAGCGTTTAACGACTTAAGTCCACAAGGTGCATGCTTTCCGCGTAAGGAAGATCATATATTCCTCTATGTCTTCAAGAAGATACCATATGGAGTTCATGAAATTCTGTGATGGATTTTGGCTATGTTGTACATTTCATGAGGAGCTTTGTAAACGAACATGCGCGACGCTGTATATATGGACACCACACAGTCTTAAAGATCTCATAATTAAAAACTTTTTTAAAACCCGAATATGCACTTTCTTTGGGTATAAAATATGACGAAAATGTGATTTTCTACTAAATGAGTAAAATAAAGCATATTTTTGTGCGTGTTTTCTATAAAATGCATTTGAATTTATAAGGCCATCAGAGATCAGTGTGAAAAATGCATGCTACATAAGTAATCATTTTTTACCGAGTGCCTTGCCCTTCAGGATGTCAAAAAGGAGTGCATTCAAGAGGCGACATCCTGTTGATTCCGATATACTATAGGATTATGCTGCAAAATAATCAGTATTACAATCTCACCTAAGTAATCCTTCCTACTCCAAAACGCATTTCAGAATTTCAGCCAACATTTCATGAGATCGATCACGCACTGTACATCTTCTTGTGAAAATTAGCTAGGTTAGCTACCAACGATGCAATATCCTTCTCACAGCAGGGCGCTAGAAACGCAGCAGTCAGTTAGCTCTTCCATTAGCAAAGTATCAACTTCAGATGATTTCGTGTCAGCACCAAGCCATACATGTGCCTCCTCCATTTGCGAACCTTTTCAGTGTTCACTTAGGCCGGCGGCACCGGTCGTCGTAGGAGAGGGGGGGGCAGTAGCAGGTGGAGTAGCAAAAGAGGTATAGTCGAGAGTGATAAGAGAATTACAAACCAGTCCTACCAGCCGACACACACGTAACCCATGCTGACACATAAGGTGCTCTCTGTAGAAACCTACTGAAACCCGAAATGCAATCGTATTTTCCAAATTACCCTTTTTGCAACGAATTGTCCAGACGCAATTAAAGGCCATTTGCTGAGACGGGATGGATGTAAAGGCGAAAGAAAATTCCTGGCTACACCGTTAGACGTTCTCCACTTAACCACACATAGTTAGACTGCGTTTCCTCAAGTGTACCGAAGTGAAGTAGCAAATGCGAAAGTCTAGCAAAAGATGTGGACACGGAACTTCGTATCTGGAACTGAAAATCCTCGTGTTTTCTCTGTTTCAGCCTGTGGCAAAAATGAAAACTTTAGAGTAAGCCCTAATTCCAAGCTCGTCTTCGCTGTTGGAGACTACCTATTCTGCGAACCAACAACTGACTGTGTGCCACTCAATCTCAAATTGTGGATATCTGAACCGCGAACAGAGAAGCCCATTAGTGAAGAATTCACCGTTGCCGCAACCACGCCGTCACTCCTCCTCCGTCAGGAGATGGCAGGTTTTTTCAAGGCAGCCTGCACCTACTCCGTGGCTACGACGGCAGCTGGCGCTGAAACAAAGACTATTTTTCTAGTAACGCCACCCTACGATCTGCAAGTGCAGGGCGTCGCTGAAGTGATACAGGCGCCGAGCGCACTGGTCTGCTCCGCCAAAGGATATCCCGTCCCGATGACCCAGTGGATCCAGCTAGAAGGGCCCTCAAATCTCCACGTGGACGGTTACGGCCGTCTAATCGTTCGATCCTGGGATATGGCGGGCAGTTACAGTTACTTGTGCAGGGTATCCAACTCGGAGGGCCAGTTGCAGACCAGAATATCCTTCAACTTGCAGAACGCATTTTGGTTTCGAATGGCCAATACTAACCAATTCAATTGGGCTGTTCAAGTGGGATTGCTGACGTTTGTTCTGTCTACTGCGCTCGCTTTACCCTTCCTCCGGCTGGGAAATGTAAGGTGGTATTAGAGGTTAGCAAAAGTGTGACTGTTGGGGCATTTCCTGGAAGTTTCTTTGGCCAGTTTACTAATTCATCTGTTTGTTTTTAACATATTTTACTGAGCAAAACAATAAATACTCCGAATCCGACACTTGAGTGAACGGTCTTAGTGCTTTTTCGCACCGGTCGTTGATAACTGTGAAAGCCAAAGCAGTACACACGTCCTAAACCACTTCCACCGGCGTTACGTGTAGGCGAATGCATGCATGCTAGGTGGGGCACTAGAAAAGGGACGATTTATTCTGCACGAAGGCAGGAATTACCGTCGTAGGTAGCAACGCAAATTCAGCAGGTTGACAGTTGCGGCCTATGCTGAAAAGACATGCCCAAGACCTCCTGGCCCTGCACAAATGGGGTCAGACGTCCTGTGGACATGCCGTGCGATGTCTGAGACGAGAATGCTTGCCACTCACTGGGTAGACATACAGTCGCCTCAAAGTTGCAGCTGTCCTGCGGTCGCCACAGCCCAGGGGGTCGAGGGTTCATCCAGGACTCAGCATCTCTGGCAGATCCCTATGTTGTGGAAGGGCTTTGAATGCTGCGGGCCTGTAAAACGGCGGAGAATGGACCTGACGAGACGCTGGAGTTCATGCGTCGACGCCTGTATATCTAAAACAAGGCGCAAACGGCAACACATTCGAACAGTTTCGAGGCACTAGAGCAAAACTGACCAGGTACACAGCATGGCTGAGCAGAATAAAGGTCGGATGATTGTTTGCGTCCGATACTGCATGTCTACTCAGCGCAGGGATGGCGCCTTATTTGCCAGCGGTCGGTTTGCTTTGATAACGTCAGCTTCGTTTGGTCTTGGGTCGCGAGATAACTGTGATCGAGACAGCAGCCGACGAAATAAGGCTTAACTGCAGACACCTTGGTTAATGCCGGAATCACAAACCGCATTATTGAGCCTGCTGATGGCGATTCCAATCTTGGTCTTTACAACAGTTCACTTTCTTCATCAAGAAAAAAAGACCTTCGGCTTCATCAGTACAGATGCGTACAATGGAGCAAGTGTGCAGAACTGAGGAAGTTAACGAGGCAAGGAGTGCACTAAGTCGATAAATTGTAATGGGTGATGAGAGAGGCATTCAGGATCTGACATCAGAGCGGGAGTTCTTTTTTATGCTGGCAAAACGTGTCATCTGAGATTAGTCTTTGCTGGCATTTCAAAAAGAACACCCCAGTGTCCGCTTCCGTGTAGCCTTGCCATCTAAAGGTGCTTCCTGTTCAGCGGTGAATGTATTAGTCTTCGCATCCGATGAACACCAAAGCTGCAGAGGTTGGACAGTTCATCAAGATGTTCAGTTACACAATGTAGTTTCGAGGGGAAGTCGACTGACATTTGACCAACAGAGTCAATCAAAAAACTATACGAATATATGAAGGCGGTGTGTGAGTATGCGGCCTCGCAAAAAATGATAGGTAAACAGGGGACACCGTTGAAAAAATATTTTCTACCAAGCTTATGTTCAAAAATGGCCTTACCTGTGGAGTCTGTGGATGATGGATTAATTTCTCCAATTTTTTCTCGACTAAGTGCAGAAGTCATTGGTTGAGGTTCTCTGCAAATAGTCATGACAGATGTATAGCAATGCGTTTTTTAGAGACGGACAAATAAACTTGTCATTCTGCTTGCTTTTGCACGGTTTTATATGTATAATGACCGAGTCCGGTTGTAGTATCCGCCACAGAGTGACTTTATTAAAACAGTGGCTTTTTAACTACTCGGGCAGCAGCCTTTATACAGCAAATCTCCTGACTGAATTAGCCCGATTAACTAAAGTTACAACATCTTGGGTTGCCCTTATAGTCCGCTCGACCCGGGCTTGCGGCTAGATCGCAGTTGGTAGCCAGGATCCGTATTACAGGTGACCGGGGGAGGCTTGTTTACTGGGGCTATTTTGTGGGGCTCCATAATCATATCTGTCCCATTTGGCTTCCGTTTTACGGCTGAGGTTAGGATTAGGGCACCGGTTAATGGTTTCCGATTTTCGGGTTATGGTTATGCCTTTAGGCTTAGGTTTTCGGGTTACGGTTAGGGTTTGTGCGTACGAATGGGTTCCAGTATTACGGTTAGGCTTCACAGTTACGGCTATGTCTAAGGGCTACGGTAACGTTTACGATTTCGGTTAGGGTTAGGGTTAGTGATGCCGTTAGGGTTAACGGTTAACGTTCAAGGTTGAGGTTAGGGTTAGGGTTGAGGTTAGGATTAGGGTTAAGGTCGCCGTCCGCCTTCCATTCCTGGCTACCAACTGCGATCTAGCCGGGCTTGCCACCTAGTCGAAACATTTAGATTCGAATGGCTTCCACCGATGCCGCTGCAAGGTATTATAAGGCTAGTTGAGCTCGATCGTACGTTGGGTTCAAAGAAACGAAAAATACTCTCAAAGGTTCAGCAGCGCTTTTGACTCTCTACGGAATTGTTAGTTGGGTACCCGAATCGTCCTCACGCTAACTATGGAAATGCTAAGATGAGCTCCGATGACCTTCCTGCACCGCAAGAGGCTTCTGCAATGTGTTCGCTGGCAACGGTATAGAGAAGGACCCACTGACAGTCAAGTGGGGTCTTTCTCTATACGGTTACTGTGTTCGCTAAATCAGATGCTCAAACATAGACGCGATTAACCCTGTGGTAGAGGGGCATTCACCGATGGTTCTTAGGGGACTCACTCGGCCCGTTGTGCCTTGGGTCTCTCTCGTTCGCAATCCCCGCCAGCGGCCACACAGTGGCGCATGACATAGGCAGAATAATGCTTTACCCGAATAAATTTGAATAAGGCAAAGGCGACAAAGCATGCTGAATTTACTGGCGCCATAAATTTTGAGGCCTCTCATCCCAGACAAGGAATTCCTGAAGAAATATCCGTACCAAAAAAGTCAGTGACCATCTACCTCCCCTTCAAGGGTGATAACGTGTTAAACGTGATCAAGAGACGACTTCGGTTCGCAATCGAAAGGATGTATGCCGTCTCTAATTTGTTGTTCATAAGCACCACAGCGGCCATTCCAGTTAGATCAGCTAAAGACATTTTGCCTATACACGCCACATCAAACTGTATCAGTATCAGTTTATTAAGGGAAATATAGGCAAGCGCCTTTGAACTCCCTCTTGGTTACAAGTCGTCGGAGAAAAACATTGATAAATGGGAAGGTGAAAAAGGGATTTTGCACATACTCGCGGACAGCTGGCAGCTAGTCGAAAAAGAGTAATCATTAATTGTTACTTACTAATTACAAGTAGTATAAACACCTATAAGATGGTACCGGTTATGTGAGTGGATGTGGGGGTGGTAATTGGGAAGCTTGATTCAGGTCAAGTCTACACTTGAAGGAGTTCACACAGGAGGAGGTTACAACATCGGTAGGCAGGGCATTCCAGGCTGCAACCACTCTGTTACTGAAAAAGGACTTTCGTCCATTGGTTCTTGATTTCCCTGCGCGTAGTTTTAGG
>CACRXP010000048.1:1523036-1595270 GCA_902702965.1 Spirometra erinaceieuropaei | reverse complement strand
TCTATAATCTTCCAAAAATCGCTGGAAGCTGGCAAACTACCTGACACATGGAAGTTGGCAAACGTCGTACCTATCCACAAGGGAGGATCACGGCTATGTCCCACCAACTACCGGCCGGTTAGTTTGACATGCATTTGCTGCAAAAATCACTCGATACTTTCCGCTGTCACATCGCCTCAGTTCAACATGGCTTCTGCGAAAAGAGGTCCTGCCTCACAAATCTGCTTTCGTCACTCGAACATTGGTCAAAGGCCATGGATAAAGGATATCTAGTTGATGTCATTTACTTTGACTTCAGCAAGGCGTTCAATTGCGTCCCACATAAGCGCCTCATTCAAAAGTTATCAGAAGTAGGGATAAGAGGAAATCTTCTGAACTGTATTCAAGATTTCCTAAACGGACGGCAACAAAAAGTCACTGCGGGCGGCTACTACTCAGAATGGGCACCTGTTACGAGTGGAGTCCCACAGGGGTCAGTTCTTGGGCCGCTCCTATTCATTATCTATGTAAATGACCTGGTACGGGAAGTGAAATCAGACATAGCGCTCTTTGCAGACGACCTTAAACTTTGGAGAGCGATAAAAGATGAAGATGACGTCAGGATGCTACAAGAGGACTTAACGAATTTGCACGCATGGAGCGAGAAATGGTGCATGAAATTCAACGTCAAAAAATGTGCAATAATGCACGTAGTACCAGCGAGGCGAAGAACAAATGCACCCCCACGACAGTATCTCCTGGACAATCAACCACTTAAAACCGTAGATGTGCAAAAAGATCTCGGTGTATTCATTAAAGACGATCTAAACGTCACCACGCAGTGTTCTAAAGTCGCTGCGCGGGCAATGTCCGTTATGAGCGCGATACGCAGAACGTTTATTCACTTGAATAAAGATGTCTTTGGCAAAGTATACGGGACATTTGTGCGGCCGCACCTGGAATATGCGGTACAGGCTTGGCGGCCGTGGCTTCGGAAGGATATAGATATCCTTGAAGGTGTACAACGGCGTGCTACAAAGGCTGTTCATGGCCTCAAAAACTTCACGTACGAGCAGCGCCTAACGGCCTTGAACCTCTATCCCCTCCACTACAGGCAGGACAGGGGTGACCTCATAGCAACGTTCCAGTTGATAAAAGGACTTAATCTGGATGTCGACTGGGAAACGTTTTTTGAAATGGCACCCAAATCCAATCTCAGACGACATGATTACCAGCTTAAAAAGGAACTGTGCCACACAAATCAACGTTCCTCCTTTTTCTCACAGAGGGTCATTCGCCAATGAAACTCTTTGCCGGAGTTTGTTGTTAATTCCCCTACCGTGAACGTGTTCAAGAGACAACTGGATACTCACCTGCTGAAAGGCAACCCAAACTGCCGAAGCCTGATCTGACGGATTATTGAAATGACTATAAATATACTACTAACATGATTTCAACAGATCCTATTTTTTGCGTCAAACTTGGCCCATATTGAAATTTTCACAGTCCGAATGTGGTGAAAGTTCTTCGTAATTATTTTGCGAATATAATACCCCTTTCACCTTTATGTTACATTATTAGATTAATGAATGCTCCCTACTAAAACTGCAAGCAAAAGTTTTGCAATTTAACTATTTTACTTTATACCTGTACCCTCTAAATGGAGTTTTCATGGCTTCTGTTGTTTACTCCAAATATACTGACTGATACTGACTGATCACGTGCTTTGGTCCAGCGTTCGAGCGTAAAGAGCAGATTCGTGAGGCAGGACCTACCACTTCGAAAGCCGTGTTGGGCATCGGAAAGGAGATGGTGCTGCTCGAGGAACTGCACCAAGGCCTTCTTAATGATCTTCTCCATGATTTTGCAACAGATGGAGGTAAGACTCACTGGCCTGTAGTTATTCGCAGACGCACGACTTCCACCCTTAAAAAGCGGAATGATGGTAGCGGACTTCCAGTCAGAGGGCAGGCATCCAGTAACAAATGACGTTTGAAAGATCAAGGCTAACGGCTTGGACATTTTGGAAGCTAGTTCCTTCAGCAGCTTGGCCGGGATTGCATCAGGGCCTGGGGAGGTCGATTCCTTTAGGTTTAGTAACTCATTCCGAACAATTGTTTCGGTGAAGAAGACGGCTTCGAGGGTAGGCGTTTCATCGTCTTCATAAGCGGGTGAGGAAAAAGCAGGTTCACTTGTCACGACTGACCGGAAGAACTGAGAGAGATGTTCAGCCTTATCCTTGTCATCGGAGATTTCCACACCCTCAGCCGTTCGCAGCAGTGGGACAGGATCTTTGTTCCGTGTGCTCTGTCTTATGTAGCTGTAAAGGATTTTTGGATTAATCATGGCACGGTTCAAAAGATTCTTTTCAAAAGCTTTCCTATCTCTGGCGATGAGAATTTTGACCCGATTTCTCTGTAACTTATAACTGCTTAGGGATTCTGGCGTGCGTTCCGTCAGCGATCTTTTCCATAGCTTCCTCTTCTTGTTAACTTCCTTCTTTAAGGACGGAGTCAACCAGCGAGGTCTATTTGTTAGTCTTTTGCGCATGATTGGGCAGTGGTTGGAGATGAGGTTTTGGACTAACTCTTTGAACTGACACCAAGCCTCTTCGACATCGCCGGAGAGAGTGGATGCCCAGTCGATAGGACTAAGATCCTTTTTCATCTGTTCGAAATCGCCGCGCCAAATATTGGGTCGGGAATCGAGCGGTTGTGCAGGAAGGGAGAATAACGTGTATTCCTACATCAGAACTACATGGTCACTCTGACCCAACGGGGGGAGGCAATTCACAACGTCGATGTTGTCAGACGACTTGGTGAACACAAGATCGAGGCAGTTCATCTGTTGGTCCTCTCGAACTCTAGTTGGAAACATTACGTGTTGTGTGAGAAGCAGGTTGTCGGAGGTACGCAGTAGCTGCTGGTCAAATGCTGCTTCAGAGCAGTCGGCTGAGGCCGAGCTCCAGTCGATGTGAGGTGCATTAAAATCTCCAACGATGAGAGTGGTCGGCCGCGTTGAAAATAATCTGAGCTCCTCCAGCAGTTGGGCATCAGCGTCAGGGTCATTTCTCGGGGGGCGATATGCTGTCAAGATATTGAGACTTTGAGAGCCCGGTGCCCTTATGGTCAGCCATTATGCTTCGGTACTACAAGTCAGTTGGGCAGTTTTTTCTGAAACGTGCAAGCCGTTTTTAACAAATGTTACTATGCCTCCACCCCTTCTGTTTTCTCTGCCTCGGCGGAACAGTTGAAATCCAGGGAGCATGAGCTCTCTATCATCAACCTCTTCGGACAACCATGTTTCTGTTATTGAGATAACATCTGGATGGAGGTCGTAGGTATGGATACGGAGTTCGTCCAGCTTAGAAAGTACACTTTGCGCGTTGGTATACATGAATATGAGTTTCGAGTTCATGCTTGCTTGCTTGTAAACGTATTAATGTAAGTCCTCACTGCTATCCTACTTTTTAAATTAAGTAGGTAAGACGAATACGACTAAATTTATCCCGGGTGATGGTGAGCCCTTACAACCACTGCATGACCTCGAGCAGTCGTTAAGTGCGGTCTTGACGGAGATTAAGAAGGAGAACGTGCTTACCGTAGGTCGGTCGTGCCATCAGAGTAGCTGCACTCGGCGACCTCAAAGGCCTGCTGTCTCTAGCGCGTTCGCTGCGGCGTGATCGATTCGCCACAGATGTCACTCTCGTTTAAGAGCTGGTTCACGCCAAAAAATTACATTTCGTATGACTAGGTGTAGAAACAGTAACATGTGAGAAAAAACTTGTCTATTAAGACAATAAACCTGTCCTGTGCGTCACAATTGGTTATGTAACTGAAGAAGAAAAAGAGGAAGAAGAAGAAGAAGAAGAAGAAGAAGGAAAAGGAAAAGTAGAAAAGAAGAAGCAGCAAAAATAGACTGAAAAAGAGAAGGTGGCTAACTATTGAGGAGTGGACGACCCTCCTGCACTCTTGTCGAGATAATGCTAGACATGTTGCTTTATCTGGAGGATTGTACAATTTCTAAAATTCGAGATTGAAAAGCAGCGCCCGCGATCAGTGGGACAAGAACCTGGTCAGTCTAGAATTCTGGTTCAACTATCGAACTTGCCATCAGTGGCAGACGTGGACGTGGAGAGTTTGCAGTATTTATAGGATGTAATTGACGCGCAGTCATGACCCTATTTATACTAATAACGGACGCTCCCATCGTGCATCGTCGTACTTGGAACTGTTGTAACTTGGTTGCCGCAGAAAGAATTTTATTTGTGCGACGCTAAGCTTTCAAGCTCATCATCAAAGACTGTAATAAGAGGTTGAGAAGTAAGAAACTGCAGTTGCAACACACTGTGGCCACGGATGTTCGTACCTGGCGCGACATTTGTTTGGTTTCCCCCTATCCGCGTTTCCGACCGTTACGACTTCATCAGCATCGCTGGTGGCTGACAGGGATTAGGGGGGACTGACATTGTCGGACTTAGTAATGGACTCAGTCCGATGGCAACTGATGCCTTGTCGAACCTGTAGGTGCGGGCGATCCCGATAAAGTGATTTGGCCTCGAAAGTTGATGCCATGTTTCCTAGCTATTGCTGCCTGTTCACTCATCTGTGTTTGGAGAGATATTTCTGATTCTCTGATACAGTGAATCTAGAATACCAGAAGAATCAAATCTGCGCTCGAGCGGTTGACTCACTCACTCACTCACTCGCTCACTCACTCACTCACCCACCACCACCACCTAATTCTCAAATTCACTACTGTTCTGCAACTTAGTTAGAAATGAAACTGGACTCACACTTCGACCCGGAGAGTCAAAAGCAGTTACTTAGCCGGTGCCATTTACGAGGTAGGGAAGTGGTTGCCCAGAACGATCTACAAAAGAAATACTCAGGAAAAGAAGCAATAGCAATAGAGGCTATGTGAAAAGGAGAGGCGTGTTTTCAGCCTGCTTTTCCCAGATATCGTACTAACAACGAGGCTACACTGGTTAAAGTTGTGCTGGCAGAGTTTTGGAAGAAATAGGAGTCCCACCCCTGTTCACCCTTCGAACGTCGGTCAACCAGCAGTGGTCTACTTATTGACGCCGAATTGCGAGAATTTGTTTGTCCATGCCTACTGATCCGGTTGAGGCGATTCGCCGACGCCGGCTGCACGTTTTTACGCCACATGAACACCCTCGTGCCCTAGGCTTAAGTTAGTCTAGTTCCGTTGGCAATTTTGGCTCGTGGCGGGTTGACCCTAATTTCTTGCCCTGATCACAGCCCTAAACGCTCTCAAATGCTTATTTTTCAGAATTTGCTCACGCCTACCTTTGTGAGCCTTTCGCCTAGATACCCAGTTGGGGTGAAGTTACCCAGGCCCGAAGAAGTCTTATCGAAAGCAAGTGTGGTGATAGTTGGGTATGTAGGCCCCTGTTTTTATTATTACATCGTGCCTACTAATTTGACCTTAAAAGACATGTTGGATTGAGTTACTTCTCAGGTTAAGCCCAGGTAAAACTGTTAAATTTGGGTTAAAGTTAAGCTTGAGTCAAAAATTTGAGTTGGCGTTTGGGGTGGGGGTAAGTTCCCTGCTCCACGTCGTTTTAACTTGTCCGCCTTCACTAACTAATAACCTTGAATGTTCCGTGTTCAGCCCGTGTATGGTCCCTTAATCCACATCTTTCGGATTGCGTATTTTGTTCGATTATGTTAGTTGCCGCATGCACATACCCTTCTTATTAAACTACCGTTAACGTCATTCCTATGTTACAGGAGACCTCAGGCTCTATTTTATCAGTGGACTTACATATCCAATCCTTGCCGCAAATGTTTACTCGGCCGTGTTTCACATTTTATTGGACTCTATGTATCGGGCCTAGAGTGCTGTTTCCTTCCGGTTACTGCAGTGAGTTTGAATATGTTTAGAGAGCATTCTTACACAGGTTCGTCTGTGAAAAATGAGTAGCTGCGTGGTGTTCGCTGCCTTCCTACAGACCGTTGTCTCGGTTCGCCTTTGAGACTTCGCCGTGATTACCGGATACTATTCTGTTTGTCAGTTCTGTTAACATTTCAGTGTTCTGGGCTTTCACAAGTATTGCAGCATTGCAGACTCATTGGGAATGGGTGTTTTAAGTGTGGGGATATAAGTAGTAGCGAAAGCAAAATCTAAGAGGCATTCGGAAATATAATCCCTTCTCCCTGGCTGCTGCTCCTTTCCCCCTCCCTCGTGAATTGTGTGTCAAAGAAGATGGCATTGAACAGGTCGTGGACATGCTGCTGCATGTTCTGTCCGAAAACATCAAACGTTTCGTCACAGTAATGGCTTAAAAAAACGGCCCTTGGTGACTGCAGACAGTCTTTCCTAGCTTTTGTAGGGATCAGTTATGCCACTGAAACGAAGACCTGGGAGTCTGTTGGAGCTCCATTGGTCTGCTCACAGGTTTCTCCCGCTGAGGTGAAGTATGATTTTTGACAAAATTGAAACGGCCTCAAGAAGAGCTGAATTTCAAGCGGAGTTTGTGGCTCTTTGTATGCCTCTTCAAGTGTCTTGCTGAAGACTTTGTGACCTGACTTCGGCGCGATGAATGCCAGTGATGATGTCATATCCAAATAGACCATCAGAGTATGAAAAAACCCAAGTCGAGGGACTTTTTGCTTGCCTCCCTTCAAGAGAGAAGTGGAGGGTAGTCTTTTTTACATTGTGACAGTTTTCCAATGTGCAGGGTAAATCTCTCAGCTGCGACATTTGGTTCAGAAGGTCAATTGCAGTCCTGTGAGGGAATCAGCAGGTGTTGGAAATCCGCTTGCGTGCTGTCATTCCAAAAAATGCGACCACTCGCATCCGCCTCGTCTGCAGCGTTGGCACATCCTAAAATGACTGCCTGTGATCGTTGTTGTGCGCCCGTATGGTCACGTGAGGTTTTCCGGAGTAAACACTGGCGTGCCAAAGATAAGGTCTATCATAAACAAGGCCAACTGGGTGATTCGCACCTTTCGAACGGAAGCAACCTCTTCTCTGTTTTGCCAGTTTTCTGATTGCACTTCTCCACTTACACCACCGTAAATTGTTTTATTAGAGCGTCTACACTTAGATGCTTGCTTCCCGATTAATTACTTCCCAACCCTTTAATCCCTAGAGCACCTAAAAGGGGGAAATTGGTAATTAGATTTTAGTATGGATAGAGTAGCAGGATTGGAAGCTCAGATATCGGCCACTACTGATTTATTTTCGGGTAAGCCATTTTAACTTCTGTGTGCCAGGCAGCCGGAGAACATAAAATCGCTCCCCGATCCATGGGCTGGTTGAGGTAAACGCAGTCTGAAAACCGTCGTCCCATTTACTCTTCGGTATGACAGCCATGTCACAGAATTGTGTAATTATTTACCATACTGACCACACTAGTATTAACTAAAAGTCCAGACACACGTGCTTCGTCGATCTTGTACCGATGCCTGATGCAGCTGCGAGAGGTTCGGCTCATTAGTGAGTCCCCCACACTTCCCTGTGTGCCTTCTGGTATGTGAACTCCAGTTCCACCTTGTCTTGTTCAGTTTCCGAAAAAATAATGTATGAACTTTGATTTTGATGGCCGTTTCTGGCTTAGACGTTGTGGTATTTTATGTCCACCTACTTGAAACACCGCGCTGGTATGATTTTGGCTGTTTTTATAGGGATATCTGTGAGGTGATTAACGTGGCATGATGCTACAACGATTTACAGTTGTACGAACACTTTCTATTTGTTGTGCTCTCTCTCAGATATGTCTGCAGTGAACTATCTTTTAGATACAGTGAGTGATCGATTTCACGAAATGTTGGCTGAAATTCTGAAATGCCATTTTGATTAGGCAGGATTACTTAGGTGCGGTTGTAACAATGATTATTTTGAGGCAAGTTCCTATTATATTTCGGACTCGGCAGGGTGTCGGCTTTTGAATGCACTGTTTTTCAATCTCCTGTATTAACCGTACTCAGTAAAAATGACTACTTAATTAGCATCCATTTTTCACATTGAATTTCGACGGTCTTGCAAATTTAAATATATCTGATTGAAACCTTGAACAAAAATATACTTTCTTTCAATCGTTTGATAGAGAATTACGTCTTCTTTATATTTCATACTTAAGGATGGATTATAATTAGGTTTTAAAAAAGTTTTCATATTGCCGTATAATTCGGAGCCTGATCAGTCGTTGCATTAGGGCTTAGTGTTTTCAGTCTATAAGGTGCATGCGTTCCGCGTAAAGAAAATCGTATATTTTCCCATGCCTTTAAGAAGATATCATACAGTCTATAAAATATTGCAATGGATGCGGATGAGGAGCAGTGGTAAACGCACAGGATATTGCGTGGTCTTTAAAATATCATAATTAGAAACTTTTTTAAAACCTAATTATTATCCATCCTTGAGTATGAAATATAAAGAAGACGTAATTATTAATCAAATTACCGAAAGGAAGCATATTTTGTGCATGTTTTTTTATAAAATATATTTGCATTTGCTAGACCATCGAAATTAAATGTGAAAAATGAATGTTAATTAAGGAGTCATTTTGCCGAGTACGGTTAATACAGAAGACTGAAAAGCAGTACATTCAAAAGCCGACATCCTGCCGAGACCGAAATATAATAGGAGCTTGCCACAAGATAATCATTGTTACAACCACGTCTAAGTAATCCTGCCTAATCGAAAACGCATTTCAGAATTTCAGCCAACATTTCATGAGATTGATCACTCACTGTAGGTTACCTTCTGAGGACATACAGGCAAAAGCAACAAAGCCATGCCAGTGGGTCCTCGCTAGTTTCGGTTGGAGGCTGTTGGAGGGTCAGATGCTAATCGATCGATCAGAGAGTGCAGTGAGCAGAGGGTGTGCATTTATGCAACGCGTACCGAGACATGCAGGCGTGGAAGATGTCATTTTGTTGCGCTGGCGGCATTGCTGATCAGAGGAGCTTCTGGCTGCATCCTATTCGCATAACTTACGGCACATAATCGTCCCGTTGTGCTTTTTGGCTCGACCTATATCTTCATAGGCAGGAGCAAAGCCGGTGGCAGTATAGACAGAAGAAGATTACCGACACAGACAAGGAAGAATTTGATGGCCATTTCTGGCTTAGACGGTTGTATTATTGTATGCCCACCTACTTGAACCATCGCGCTGATTTTAAGTGGATGTCTGTGAGGGGATCAACGTGTCATGATGTTACAACGATTTCCAGTTGTACGAACACCTTCCATTTGCTGTGCTCTCTCCGAGCGGAGTCCTGGTCAAGTGTTTGTAGTGGACCGGGGTCAGATGCGGTGGTACGCCTAGACGTGGGTTTTCGCCGCGCCAGCCACCTACGCCCTCTCTCACCACAGGTTTTCTTGGCTCTTCAGAAGATGAAGATGCGAACACTGGAACAAGAAATTTATTTGCCTGGCGTTTCGGATTCTCACTCGAATCCATCATCAGAGACATTTGCAGATAAGGGTGATGGTGGCGCCAGGAGAGCAGTATTTATGGCACGTGGCTGCCGTGGGACCGTATGCGCATTGCATACGAAAAGGACGCCAGAGACCAAATCCAACCGTCCCCAAATTTTGGCGGGCTCTTCCGTACGTGAAGAACGTCTCGAAAGCCGTCAGTCGTCTTCTCACTTGGAGTTGGGGTTGCACACAGGCCGGAAGCAACCATAAGGCGCCAAGTAATGAGGCCAAAAGACCCGCTGCCACGGCAGGAAACGTCTGGAGTCGTTTACCGGATCTGGTGTAGATGTGGACAAAGCAGTTATGTCGGAGAAACTGGGAGATTACTCCGTACGCGAATTGCCGAGCACGCAGCAACAGTGAGGCGGGGAGACGCTAACTCTCAGGTGGCGGCACACTCGACAGGACCCGGCCATATTTTCAAATTTCAAGAGGCCGAAATCCTCGCAAGGGGTGACAACCGCGTGAGCCGCGAGCTGCTCGAGTCATGGTTCTCAGGCCCGCAATCCATCAACAAACACAATGACCTCCCGGTACCCTATTCCGTATTGCGATTTTCCCTGGGCAGGAGAATCAGTCACGTGGGGAGGGCGCGGGTGAGCAATTATCACGGTGACAGTGAGCCAGTTTGCCGAACAATCGTCACACCAGCATCGAGCACGGATGACGAAATCGCGGCAATTAACGGCTCGGACTCGGACCGACAAGCCACCAGCGCATCAATTACGACCCCAGCGGTGATTACGAGAACTGTTAACTGCAGTGCGCATACGGTCCCACGGCAGCCAAGTGCTATAAATACTGCACTCCTAGTGCCACCATCACTTTTATCTGCGAATGTCTCTGATGATGGATTCGAGTGAGAATCCAAAACGTCAGGCAAATAAATTTCTTGTTCCAGTGGTCGCATCTTCGTATTCTGAACTGCTACCTGGAACTCGCGTGTTCGCTTCTACCAGCAATCTTCTTGGCTCTGCCATGACACTAGGCCTAGGAACGGGAGGGAAGGGAGAGCGCGGTAGATGCTGCACAAGTCTACTGCCAATTTGAACGACTAACTGTCGCTAAACGCTAGTTAGTGTCTGATATGAGTTCAGCGTCGCCCGACCAAGGAATGCTACAAACGTGGCACGTTTGGCGGGGATTCAGAGAGCAGTCGTAGCATACAAGCCAGTCTTAACCTGGTTTGTGCACTATTGGAATGCCCATCTTCTAACACCATGAGAGGCAGCCTAAGGAAACTAGCATAAGTGTTCAAGTAAACAATCTAATTTACGAGCTAACCTGAAGGCACGCGTTCACAAGCACAGATAACCGCACGTGATTAGAACTGAATTCTCCAGACTCGAAGCACACACGTATGCCTCCTAAGATAGGTCGAATTTAAAACATTAACAGATGTAATCATTGACTACTCTAATAAAATACTAACCGACATTCTTAAGCGCGTTTAAGATTAGGAAGATTTGCTTCATTTGGCGTCTAATATTGATTATCGTGAGGCATAAGTTTGTGGCGGTCAAGGATGTGAGCTCAACTTAAATCACGCACAATAAGTTCGTTTCGTCTACTGCCAGAAGTCAGGGAGCTGTGAGGACTAGTTTATTCTGTACACAGGGCAGATTGCCGTAAGTTGGCTATTTGCTTGCGACAGAGATAAACGTCCGTTCACTGAGTGTGTCAGTCGCGGTGTGTGTGTTGTTTACGCGGGAGTGGGTGTCTGGGTCAGCAGGAGGGGTGACTGGCTGAGTGTTAGTCGTGTGATTGGACAAATTAGGGGAGGAATAAGGGGCGCATGTACACAATGCCTCACGGGTATCAGGCCTGGGTGTTAGACGCGCGTGAGGTGATGAAAGTTTGTGAAGTCAGCCGACAGTCACTGAAGTTGGACCGGAGGTGTCTGAGTGTTAGCCGGCGGGGGTGGCTGTGTGTCAACAGCTGTCGCGGCCATTGTTCGATAATACGGAGCCGGAGAAAAGGGGGACTGGAGCGGTTGCTACAAGTTCAAGATGATGCGGTCAGGCCAGGATGTCGGCCTTCTAATGCAATTCTTGTTGATGTCTGCAAAGCCGTACTCGGTAAAAAATGACAACGCGAGTAGTATGAATGATTTTTTGTGACTTTGTAAATTCAAGTATATTTTGCAGAACATGTGTTTTGAAATATCCTTTCCTATCCTGACAAATCAAATCTTCTCTGAATTCTATATTCGAAGGAAGGGTATATTTAGGTTGTAAGAAGTTTTTCACTCAGAATAATTTTCAGCTCGACCTGCCATTGCATATGCGTTTAGGTTTTACAGTTAACAGTTTGTATGACTTCCATGTACGGGAAATCCTGCATTCCTCAATGTCTTTAGGAAGTTACCATGTTGGGCTCATAAATTTTTGTAATAGACTTGATTTAAGTTGCAACTCCGTAAGTAGAACTACAGTGCGTGACCGATCTCATGAAATGTTGGCTAAAATTCTGGAATGCGTTTCCGATTAGGAAGGATTACTTAAGTGGGGTTGCTATACTGATTATCATGCAGCATAACACTATGACATTTCGGACTCGACAGGATGTCGGCCTCACGAAAGTAGTCCCTTTATTCAAGAGCGCTAGTGGAATTTCGGTCAGCATTTTGTGAGATTGGCCTGTCATTTTTCGAGGGCAAAGGGCAAGTCTGCGTTATTAGGCAAAATAGCCCCTAAGAGGTACAGAAAGGTATTTAACATTCGGCTTGAGTTACGTTCCAACCGTTTTTTTTATTTTCGTCGTTAATCTCGCTTCTCATTTCCTTTTCGACGGCAGAAGCGGAAGTGCATGTGTTTTAACCCAGACTAGGCTAAACTGGTTATTTACTTCAGAAAGGTCAGCCTGAACTAATTCGCAATTACCTATCTGACTGCCTTCGGGCCATATTAAATGAAAACGCTCAAGCCGCAAATGGAGGCTAATAAATGTCATCAACACGGATGGCAGTTTGTGGTACATGGATAGCAGAAACAATGGCGCGCTTTGAAAAACGCCCGAAAAGACTTACCGTAAACTGTATGTGGCCTGATCGTAAAGCTTGTTGGGCGCGAAGAAGGGTACTCGGCTGGGTGGCAGTATGTTTACACCCTCAATGGTGTAAATACGGCCTAATCCACTCTCTGTCGGCTTAAAGTACTCGCTCAGCGCGAGTGCTATCGAGCACCTCATTCTGACTGCAAATCGGGACAAAACGGGTGATCCAGGGTACGCGGAATTACCCGAGTAAGTGGTGCGCTCACAGGCCTGCGAAGGCATTCCTAATGTTTTTGGTCCATTAAGAATTCGCGACTGTTTTGTCAACCGTTCCAAAGCAACCGGCATCATGCCGATGAGAATTTTGGGTATCGGCAGACTGGGCGGTGGAAGAGAAGTTACTGGATTTCCAGGAAACTTGAAAAACCTAATGGGGTATGATGACTTAACACAAGGTTCTCCTACAAATGGATATATTACTAGGCAAACATCTGTCTAGGCGACCTCTGGTGACGACGATAAACTCATATCAGAAGAAGAATAAGAAAATGCGATCACTGGAACAAGATGTTTATTGGCCAGACGTTTCGGATTCTCGCTTGAACCCATCATTAGAGACGGTCGAGGATATGGGTAGTGGCGGCACAAACGACTGCAGCATTTATAGTACGAAGCTGCCGTGGGGTCACATTGTACTACACTTAACAGCTCTCGTGATAACCGCTGGGGGGTCGTAATTAAGGCGATCATGGCTGGTCAGTAAGCGTCCGAGTCGATAATTGCCGCAATTTCATCATCCGTGTTGAATGTTGATGTGATGATTACTCGGCCATTTGGCCCGCTGTCACCAGGATAGTTGAGCGCCCGTGCCCTCCACATATGACTGATTCCTCTGCGCAGGGAATGTCCCAGCACTGAATATCATCGAGGAGGGACGACAGAGAATGCAGGTGGATTGATACAATACTGTTTCGGGCTTATTGTGCCTTCATTAAGCCAATCATTATCCTGACCACCAGCAGCTGGGACCAGAAACACAAACATGCGCACGGACGCACCTGGCGCAATTGATCCACCACTGGGGTCTACCAGATGGGCTATGAGCACTTCATCGAACTGAAGGCCATAAGGGCCTCGTCACCTGTCATTCTCCGTCGCTGCAGATCGGGTATTTATTCAATGAGGAATGGGCACCCACCGATCTATTGGCTTCACGAAGCAAACGAGCTCAGTATGGGTGGCAAAGGTCACGAACAGGCAATCACCTACCAGGCCGAAGTCGGCCAAGTCATAATAGCTTACGGAGCTTGTTTGCTTCGTGAAGCCAATAAATAGGTGTGCGCCCATTCCTGATTGACGGAATATCATGTTTAAACAAATCGGCAGAAATACCGAACAAGGAAAGTTCTGTATCACCTATGAACCCCGGCCTCCCCAGTCATCAGGCGAATATCCGAGTTGTGGAAAAAGCTAAAAGTCACAAGAATGTCGTCGCGGTCAGCAGTGGCCGCGGGCGAGTTCAGTGTGTATAGCGATCTGTGTTGTACTGGTCGAGGACAGTCAGCTTGTTCACCTGGGGTACAACTGCCAGGAGGTGGTGCAGGTCTTCTTAGAACTTTCGCGAACCCAACGGCAAACACGATCGGCTCGTGATCCAGTGATTAGAGGCGTGGGCGTCTAAGTAGCAGGTCACGAGTTCGAGCCCGGGGTGTTCCACACATCGGGGTTGGGTATGACTGGCTGACGAGGGCCACTAAGCCGGAAATGGCCGTTCCAGTCCCCCTTGTCTATGTTGGCAATGCTATTCTGCGTATATCATACGCCGCTGTGCGGCTGCCGGTTGGGCTCGAGAGAGAGAGACAGCTCGTAAGACACAACGGAACGATCAGTGGGCGCCTCCTATCATTTAATCTCTACAGCCAGTCAAGCATTCGGCCAGCTGCAGGACTTCGTAGGAAGTCGCTGCGCTCGCCACCTGAACACAAAACTGAAGATGTACAAAGCTGTCATCTTGACGATTCTGCTGCCAACGTGGAATCTAACTCATTTAGCCTCAGTCGTCTTTTAGTGAAACTGAGGCGGATGCAGAGGATCTGAAACGAATTGGAATCTGCAGTATTCATGCCGTGCACCTGTAAATACGATGCAGTGGACACCTGGTGGAAATAGACGATAAGCGCCTAATTTGGCTTTTCTACTGCACGTGAGATCCGAGCGGTCTAGCCCCTGCTGTGTGAAATGCCGGTTTGTGAATAGGGGACGTGTGTGAGACGCGCAGACGCGCAGCTGTCAGTCACCTCCCCCAATCTGTGCATCAGGCGACTGACCGGCCAGGAAAGCCGACTGGTGCGTGGCATAGGACAGAGTGCATGAGGTCGGCTCGCAGTGTGTAATTTTCCCCCATAAACAGCCTGACGTGCTCGGAGCTATCACGGTGCGCTAAAAGCCGTGGCTTGGTAGGTTGCCAACTGACGAGATAGCTCGGCCCTCGAAGTCAGCCCAGTGTGTGCTCGTATGGAGTGTCGGGCTAGTGAACTGAGAGTCAGGCTGCCATGTCCCCCAATGTGGCCCCTATTTTACTCCTGTCCAGTGGGATCCGAGCCGCCCCCTTCTATTATTGTGATCAGTGTACTTTGTGGCACGCCAAGGTGCGGGTCCGTCCGCGCCAACCACCTGCGCTCTCACTGGCCCTCGGTCCTCTTAGCTCTGTCTTGACACCAGGGAGAAGGAGATAGTGCGGTAGATGCTGTGCAAGTCTACCCTCACTGTAAAACCGCTCACGCGCAAGTCACCGTTCCTGCCCTCACCCCGCTGTGGAGCCCTAGGTAGATATTGTCGGCTGTGATGGTCGAACTTTCGTTGCACCGACTGAGGCGTGAAGCCTCTAAATGTAGCCGTGACGGCTGTTAACGTATGCATGCGCTCGCGTGTGCGCGTATTGCAGCCGGCCAGACGGTGCTGAGGTCGGCACGTCTGGAATCGCTCGCGGAGAAGGTGAATGACCTCGGCGCAGCGGGGCGTCTAACAAAAGGGGTTGGTCTGGTCCACATGCTCCAAACATCCCTCGAGGCATCATGCTTTCGCATTACCTAACTAGTGTTGCATCGTCGGAAAAACACGGTCGTAGACGAGTGGGAATAGTTGCGCTCCTCTCCTCCCAATTTCCTTTCGCCGCACTAATTTGTTGGTTAAATGACACTCCCTTCGTCGAATGCAAGAATTACAACAACAACAACAACAACAACAACAACAACAACAACTACTACTACTACTACTACTACTACTACTACTACTACTACCACCACTAACAACACCACCTCTTCCTCATAATCACCATCACCACCGGGGTATCTCTGTTGACTTGCACGTAGATAGGATGTAGGGAGAAGGCAAACGCTGCATTGACCTCCATCTCTCTCTCTACTCCTATCATGGTCGGACTACAGAACCAGGTCAAAACGCTTGAATATAGGCCTGTGTGCATTGGCTGTCAAAAAGTCTTTAAGCGTGCGCTATGCCAGTACCAACAAACCATCGCCCTCGCAGCCAGGTATGCGCTGACAGTTCCCCGACACCTGGTTCCGCGGCGGTAGATGCGTTTGTGCTCCCGCTGGGTATACAGGTGGTAGACATGGCTGCCCAGTCATCATTCTCGTCCTTCTGAACCCTGTTGGGATGTTGTTGTTGTTGGTGAAAAATCCTGGTCAAGTATATGTTTTAGGCCAGAGGGTGTGGGGACACGCTTAGATGCGGGTCCGGCCATGCCAGCCACCAGCGCCCTCTCCCCCGCCTCAGATCTTCCTGATTCTGTCTTGACATCGGGTCCAGGTGGGGGGGGAGAGCGGGTGCGATAGATGCTGTGCAAGTCTGCCATTACTATGAACAAATTCATGCGAAAGTCACCGTCCCTGCTCTCACCTTGCTGTGGAGCACCCGGTGGACATTGTCGCAAACGACGGATGAAGTGGCCGAATAAGCTTCTAAGGTCCGTCTGCGTGCACCACGACTAGGCTGGTGTCCTCGCACAGTCCAAGTCAAAACACACGCACACACACACACGACCAGACGTCACACTTGCTCACCGGTCGAATTTACCACCGAACTGTGGTTGCTGCGTCCAACACGGCGTCTCAGGGTCCCAGCTGGGTGCTAGCCGGCAGCTGCGGCCAGAACTTACCACCACTACCACTACTACTACTGCTACTGCTACTACTACTACTACTACTACTACTACTGCTACTACTACTACTACTACTACTACTACTACTACTACTATTACTACTACTTCTACTACTGCTACTACTACTACTACTACTACTATTACTACTACTTCTACTACTGCTACTGCTTCTACTACTACTACTACTACTACTACTACTACAACTACTACTGCGTTGCTGTTATCAATGAATCATCTGCAACAGCATCTCAATTATCAGTTGGAAGACACCGGAAAAGTCAATGGATTTATGCCAAAAGAACCCTGCGATGATGTTCTAGGCCGCAGTGACCGTTCGCGAGGCCAGGACTTATATTGAAGCATGCGCCCGTGAGAGTTCATGACGTCAGTGAGTTTTATGGGTTTGTGTGAAAAAGTTCACGAGGTCATGTGTCCTAGTTCATGTGAATGTCGGCAGGCGAGATTTGGGCGGCTGGTGACTGTCTGAGCGTATGCACACTTACCGTGCAGTGCGTCAAGCCCGTCAGTTGAGTCGTGGGGTTTTGGTGAGGTACCGGACTAATTTACCTTTGAAAATTTAGTCCCATTTTCTTTGACCGGATTGCTTGTTTGAATGTGACGAAAAACGACACACCTGGACAACCCGCCTTGCTAGCGTGCTCCGCTGTCATGCTCTGTTGTTAGGTTTCTTAGCGTTCAAAATCTCTATATTATTCACTGTTCATTTTTACTTGCTGACTTTATGGCTAGGTGCTCGTGAGATATAACTCGTTAGTTCGTGAGGACATTACCATTTACGACAGGATCAGCCCCTCCGTGACAATCCTGACGTGACGGTGCACGTGTCAGCGGTGGAGCAGAGTATGCAACGGTCAGATGTGGTTATGTAGCCTCATCTGAAGTAAACGAACCCCAGCCACCTATAATACGGGACCGGTGGTAAGAAGGGTTTTTACAGGTGGGGGGCCGGGGAACGCAAAGGCTACGAAGCCAAGTGATTGTATGCAAAAGAAAAGCTATTGGGAATGCGCGGTTGCACTTTGAGTGGTTGAGCAATAGTTGCCCTAACCCTATAACCCTAACCCTAACCCCATCCCCAACAGTACTGTCTCGATCAGGTGAGCTACCAATCCACATCTTATCGGAAAATCTACAAGTGCTATGACTACATCCCTATCCAATTTCAGGAACGTCAAATATAGGCAGGACGAGGACCGGTTTGCTCAAAAAGACGCAGGAATACCTACTGGTCAGTTCGAACTGTTCTGGTGAGACTTTGTCATGCCATCGAAACTCACTTGGGCGGAGGCGGCTACAATCAGATTACGCAAGCCGGCCCTGCGTGCACTGGAGATTTTCATACAGACTCCACAGGTGCCATGGCCCAAAGCCACCAAGTCAGCCACCTATCCCGGTGACCACCACGCCCTTGACGTTGACAATACTTTTGGTGTTTCTCGTCTCCCCCTCCCAAACAAGGACCACGACTTAACTATCGACTTTCCTGAATCTTTTTATTCATTATTACAGTAGACATATAGATGTAGAGAAGAAGTGGTAGGCATTCCGAGATGATATAATGAAAAAGAAAGAGGTTATTCGGAAAAAATCGAGTTGTACTCGTGAATTTTCGAATTGGTGACACCAACCCGTCGTCAGACGAAAGGAAGATGAAAGAGAGAGTGAGACAGTCACACTAGACTAGTAGACGCGACAGGACAAAGATTGACGGGCGGCCCATTAGCGTGTGAGGAGGGATGCGGGCAGGGAGTCATGCTCGGTTCTGAGCCGGGAGGGCGGGAAGGGGGGGGAGGGAACAGTTACGGCTCCTCGTGTTGGAGGGGAGGGAGAGTGGTAGGTTGGCAGAACTGCGGGCGCCTGGATTAGTGGCGCTGATGCGGCGTGGGGCTCGGCTTAGTGGGGCGTGATCTTAGGCCCTCATAATGGGCGTCTAGGTCAACGTGGCGGTTGATGCTGTCCGCGTTAGTGTCATGCCTCTAGGAATTCTCTCGCCCGTTTTGTGTTGGCCGTGGCGATGACCTCGGTGTTATCCAAATTAAAACGGTGGTCGCACTGGAGTGCGTGTGCAAAGACGAGGGAGAGTGGATCACGGCGACGGACAGCTAGTTTGTGTCCATTAATACGAGTTCCCAGGCGTCGTCCTGTATGACCAACATATACGCAGGGACGATTGGCACACGGGATGCGATAGAGGACGCTAGTCTGTTCCTCTTTGGGGAAAGAATCCTTTACATGAGTTAAGACTGTGCGCAGCGACAATGCAGACTTGTGGGAAACGCGGATACCGAACTGATTTAGCTGATGGGCGATCATTTCTGAGGTCCCTTGCATATAAGGCAGGGAGAAGAATTTCTGGGTCACGGTTTCTCCATCTGCGGAGGCGCCCCGATGTTGTGGCTGACGCCTGAGGCAGTTCTTCAAAAAACTGACCGGGTATCCGTTAGATCGAAATAGCCGATATAGATAACCTAGTTCTTTCTTCAGCAGATCGTCATTGCTGCAATAACGGTAGGCCCAGTGGAAGGGAGTTCGGACGCAACTTCTTTTGTGAGCCGCAGGGTGATCGCTTCCATAATTGAGGACGATCTCAGAATCAGACCCTTTTCTATGGACGCTGGTTGCCAGATTACCGTCGTCCAGCCTTTGTATTTTTACTTTCAAAAACGACAGACTGTCTCCTACTGCCTCTTCGCGGGTAAATTGTATGGCCGGAAAGACATCATTCAGCCTCTGATGTAGCCGTTCGACTTCAGGCCTAAAGCGAATTTGTTGAAAACGGACGTATTCTCGTCAAATTGTCTTTTGGGAGCTTTCGCAACTATAGAACGCCAATAATTTAGAATCAGAACATTATTGTCAGCGGTCATAGATGAAGCTACCTTCCAAACCGCGGGAATATTAGGGTTTCCAATTATTATGGTTTTCTGGCAGTGTGTCCGTGAACTGTAAGTCTTCAATAGTTTGCGAATCCAGGCCGCTTTAAACAAGTACGAGATTGCACCACTGGTGTTGCGTATATTGAGCTCTATGAGCTAGAAGGTCGTTTGGCATGTTCGGGGGTGACCCGGGACTCGACGCAACTTGCACTTCACCCGGTTTCTGCCGTCGACAGGGACCAGTCTGACCACACAACAGTCTAGCCTATGAAGTCTGCACGTGAGTCAACCATTGGCACGACGCTGACAGTCTGCGAGACTCACGCCCACACTGGCATTCAGGGCTCAGCCAATGGGAACACGCAAATCAGACAACACCATGACCCCTAAACACCCTAGACCCTATCCGCAAACTCTAACCCCTAACCCTGACTCCCAATCCTAACCATAACTCCTAACCCCGACCCCAACCCCAACAGTATTGTGCCCATCAGGTGGGGCTACATAACCCCATCTTGCCAACGAATCGATTGTTTGGAGCCAGTGCATGTGCAGGCTGGAGAGTGTGCATAGATTGCAAGAGTAGGTGCTCGAAGCGACGGCAAGGCTATTACCAGAGATGCAGCTGGGGAAAGAACCCGTGAGTGTGCTCGCTGACACGATCCGATCAGCGCATGCCGGTAACTTGACATGTTTGCGCGGCAGCAGGTTTGCGTCCGACGAAGTAAGTGGATCAGTCAGTGAACAAGTTCACTGTCGTTCGGACATGAAGGTCGGGATTGCATGAACGCGAAATCGCATGGATTTGGACATGAGAGTATGACGAAAGCCTAAACGTAGACCACCAGTAGTCGTTCCCCTGGTACTGGATAAGGAGAAATCTAACCAAACGAGGACACATCTGGGTGTCAGCTCAGCACATGCAGGTCTGAGTCCTGAGCTGAACCTGGTGGTCCAAGGACTCACTGGTTGAGAAGTTATGGCGGTTAACACGGTAGTAAATTGATGGTGTGGCGGCCCTCTCCTTCTTGCCCTCTGCCGCTTTGTCTAGCTGCCCTTCTGTCCGCCTCACGCTCCCTATCAACTCGCTTTTGGGACCACGCGAGGCTTGACACTAACTAATCAACGTTGTCCCTTCACTGGTTGGCTGACAGACGCTAATTGGGACAGAGTGAAAGGTGCACACACGCGCTGGGATCTGATCGCTTCAACAGCGGACACAGATACAATGCGCCCGGAGAGACCGCCCGCGGCGACTGTATGCGGAGCCTTGTGTACGCATTTCCTCAGCAGTAGTGCTGTCCAACCCAATCCATCTTCCCTGGCCTCTGATTTGGGAACCTTTGTATTGTCGACCATAAAATCCCGACACGGGGTCGCAAAAGTCAAAGACGGACACCTCTTCCAGGTCAGCATTCTGGTCGTACTTCGATAAGTTATCGCGTGTATTCCGTAGATTTTGAGACGATTCTGTCTTGAAATCTGCAGGGGCCACAGTTGTCGTTTTGAGGATTCAGAAGCATGCGTGGAAGCGCCCACATTTATTGAGGGCAAATATGTTTAAGCAGAATGGTATTACCGACAAAAACAAGGGAGACTGGAATGGCCATTTCTGGCTTATTAGCCGTCGTCAGCCAGTCATACCCAAGCCCGAAGTGTGGAACACCCGAGCCTCGAACTCGCGACCTGTTGGTTTAGAGGTCCACGCCCCTACCCACCGGGCCACGAGCCCGAGGCTCGGGTGTTCCACACTTCGGGTTTCGGTATGGCTGGCTGACGACGGCTAATAAGCCAGAAATGGCCATTCCAGTCTCCCTTGTCTTTGTCGGTAATATCATTCTGCCTATATAGCATGCGCCGCTGTGCGGCTGCTGGTTGGGCTCGAGAGAGAGCCCTTAAGGCACAACGGAACGAGTGAGTTCCGTAGGAACGATCGGTGAGCGCCCCTTACCATAGCAAATATGTTTCCCTCTGCAGTAGTGGGCTCGGACAATCGATTCTACTTCTTCCGAGTCCATAATTCCTTTTGCCACACCCAGCGGTGCATTGCTAAAGAGGTTCTTGGGGTCCTGGCTCTGAAACAATACCCTGCCTGCAGACAGCGCTCTATCAGTGGACACTCAAAACTTCGCTACCTCATACCCAACCCAACTGGGGCTCTAGCCCGCGACCCGCTGGTCAGAAGCCTAACGCTCCTAACCACTGAGCCACGGACTCATTGTCCTGCCGGTTGCGGTCGGGAATGCACAAAGGTAGGTGGGCGCTCACCGATCGCGCTACGGAACTGACACATCCCGTTGTGCCTTGGCGCTCCCTCTCTTGACCCCCGTCAGCAGACACACAGTTGTGCGTAATGTAGACAAAGTTACATTTCCGACGAAGACAAGGGAGACGGGAATGGCCACTTCTGGCTTATTAGCCGTCGTCAGCCAGTTATACCCAACCTCAAGGTGTGCAACACCCAAGGCCAGATTCCGTGACCTATGGAACACCTGGGGCGTTGGGTTTCTAACCAACAGGTCGCGGAATCGAGCCACACCTGGTGTTCCACACATCGGAGTTGGGCATGACTGGCTGAAGAGAGCCACTAAGCTAGAAATGGTCGTTCTAGTCCCCCTTGTCTTTGTTGGTAATGCTATTCTGTCTAAATCATACGCCGCTGTGCGGCTACTGGGTGGACTCCAGAGAGGGCCCCAAGACACAACAGAACGAGTGAATTCCATAACACGATCGGTGAGCATCCTTCTACCATTAGATATATACATGCTTCTTAAATGACAGAAAGCGGTGGTGTATGTTATTCTCGAGGGCAGTACCGGTGAACGCCCCCTCTTTTTTGGATATGCTACCTGGGAATCGCATTTTCACTACTAATTCCCAGTATATTTAGCGCTGCATGGCAGAGATTTGTCCGCGTCCACTGGTCTGACCAGCTAGCAAAAAGCACAATCAATTAGCCAGAGAGTCTGCATTCGAATTGCCGAACTCACGCCTCATGTGCTACAGTTCGGAATTCTCATAACCGTGCTGCTTGTTGATGACGTTCACAGATACAGCCTACCTACAGGATGGAAGACGGCGCCCTGCCTTGACTTGAGGCTTTGGACAAGACATCCTGTATGGAGTTTCATGGCAAGGGACAGTCAGTAATCATAAAGCACTGTCGAAACACGATGTTGAGTGCAAGTGACAGAAAAAATCCACCGTCACTTCTGACACATGACAGTATAGCATACAACAAACGTATCTTCTGATACGTGCAACTCTCTCGAGCTGAGCTAATCCTGAAGCTCAAATGAGCTTCAGGGGACAGTGAGTCTGCCGTCTTCTGGGGGAAGTGTGTGTTGTGTGACCTTACCCCCACAGTCAGCGGTGCATTCCTGATGAGGTTCTGACGATCCTGTCGCCATAGCTTTTCCCCGATTGCTGACAGTGTTCTTGAACTGAACACTCCGCAGCCTCAATCAGAGGAAAGTCCATCTCACGATGTCGCGGAAACTGAACTGCTTTTGCGGGCAACCGTGAGGCATCTGCTTAACTTGACAAATAGCAGACAGAAAAGTCTGACCAAACCATGTCTCACCGACAAGCGTAAAGCACTAAGAGCAAATCATATGTGTTAAGCCATTAGCACGACTACTCATATCCGTCGACACCCCTTCACAAACGAAGACCGCGGCGGTTAGTATGGACAAACCAATCGGTAAATGTCCTTTGAATTCCAAGCATAACTGTCAACCTCGTGCTTAAAAGCAAAGGCTTGTCACTGGCGGAGGGAGAGGTAAAGAGAGGAAAAGGACGGCTTAGCCTTAAAACCTGCCGACGGATTAAATCTCGCTTGTCATGGGTGTAAGTATCAACATTATTGACTCAGTCATGTGCTACTCGGTAGAACAGCAATTACACCTTTATTGCCAGACAGTCACAACCTGTTCCGACATACACGAACCACATTTCTGATAATTTAACACAGACTAGCTAAACCCACCTGGCAGTTTCCAGATGTATTAAACTTGTCCATGCACTATGAGCACTACCAACACTAGAACAGTGATCTGAACTTTTAGGCATGATCTTTTCTAAGATAAGGCCATGAAGACTAAGGTGAGATGACGACTGGCGTTAAGGATTACACATCGACTTGTTGACGCTTAATTAGAGGAGGCTACAGCCAAGTGCCTAGATCTCAATACGATTAAGACGACTTCCCACCTGGAGCGTACTTTCACCCCAAATATTTCTGCTCGCATAACTGTTCTCGCATCGTCTTTCAACTTCGTTTCTCATACTCATTCGTTACGAAACTGCATTTTCTTTGGAATGGGAACATTCTAAGTGGTGTAGTTAGGGTGCGGCTGAATCTGCATTTACGCGACTTGTTGGAGTTTTTTTTCGGCAGTTAAAACTAACAAACCAGTCGGCAGAAAGTCTTTGAAGTTTTAAGCAAAACAGGTTTATGCTTGAAAGCAAATGCTTGTCAAAGGCGGAACGGGAGAGGAA
Organism: Spirometra erinaceieuropaei; assembly: GCA_902702965.1. Taxonomy (NCBI): domain Eukaryota; kingdom Metazoa; phylum Platyhelminthes; class Cestoda; order Diphyllobothriidea; family Diphyllobothriidae; genus Spirometra; species Spirometra erinaceieuropaei. The sequence continues at coordinate 1,571,267 of CACRXP010000048.1, read as the reverse complement.
AACGACGACTAAAATTCAAAAGCTGTCGGCAGAACTTGGGTCTGTTGAAGGGCCGAGTTGTGAAATTTACATCACTATAAACCCGTCTATTCGAGCACTCAGCCTATTCCACGTTTGAGGAATTGAATTTTGGAAAACCTTACGCAAAACTGGCCAAACCCACCTTGTACTTTTGTATCTGAGTGGGAACTTGTCGTGTATGATATGGCCTGAATCTCGTGAAGTGTGGTCCAAATTGTCCAAATATGCCTCCATTGAGAAAAGAGCATTTACGCTGAAGGATAGTAATTAGTGGGATATTTAGTCATTGAAATTTTCAGCCAAGTGCCCAAATCCTGCTCGGAGTACTTTTTCGCCGAGTATTTACGCACGCATCAATTCAATCTCATCGCGTCGAAACTCGCTGGCCCGTCGTCAAAGGGAATAGGGAAGTCCAAAGTGCATTTTGGAAGACGAATACGCGATCGGTGGAAGAAAAAGCTTATTGACTTGACGCTTCAGATTTTCACTCGAACAGTGAGACACAAATTGTTCAATATTTATAGGACGCAGTTGCCACACAACTACAGTTGGACCGCGGATTTCGACTATGTCCACCGTGTGCTCCGCAGCAGGATGATAGCAGGAACGGTGATTTACATGTAAGTTAGTTTATAGCGAAAGTAGATTTGCGCTATATCTACCGCACTCCCTCCTCCTCCTCCTCCTCATCTGTGCCCGGTGTCATGACCAAGTCAAGAAAATGGGGGACAGGTGAGCGCACCGGTGACTGGCACGGCATGAACTCGCGCCTAGGCGTACCGCCACACCCACTGGTCCACAACAAACACTTGCCCAGGATTTCAGACAGCAAAATGGAGTGACGGCACGGTTCCCGGTTGTCGCTACGTCAGCGCGTCGCCACACCCCATTTACCTGCCGGACTCCCATCTGTTTGGACTCCACACAGCCATATGGGTAATCCGATTAGTAGTGCTCGTATTCGTCTGCATCTCAGATTCTGTGCGGCTTCGTAATGCAACTACGAGAGGTTTGACTCATTTGTACAGTGAGTGACCGATCTCATGAAATGTTGCCTGAAATTCTGAACTACGTTTTCGACTATTAGGGATTACTTGGGCGCAGTTGTAATACCAAAGTGTTCAGGAAAGCGACAAATACGACGCAAATACTGAACTTTAATAGCAACCACCCGATCAGTCACAAACGCAGTTGCGTAAGGGCGCTATACCGGCGCGTTGAGACGCACTGCAGTGAAATAGAAAACAAGGTTGCTGAATTACAATATCTTCGACGGGTAATGAGAGCCAATGGCTACCCGCGCAACTCTGTCAAAAGATCAAATCCAACTAGCCCCAAATTTTGGCGGGCTCTTCCGTACATGAAGAACGTCTCGGAAGCCGTCAGTCGTCTTCTCACTTCACTTGGAGTTGGGGTTGCACACAGGCCGGAAGCAACCATAAGGCGCCAAGTAATGAGGTCAAAAGACCCGCTGCCACGGCAGGAAACGTCTGGAGTCGTTTACCGGATCTGGTGTAGTTGCGGACAAAGCAGTTATGTCGGAGAAACTGAGAGATTACTCCGTACGCGACTTGCCGAACACGCAGAAGCAGTGAGGCGGGGAGACGCTAACTCTCAGGTTGCGTCACACTCGACGGGACCCGGCCATATTTCCAAATTTCAAGAGGCCGAAATCCTCGCAAGGGGTGACAACCGCGTGAGCCGCGAGCTGCTCGAGTCATGGTTCTCAGGCCCGCAATCCATCAACAAACACAATGACCTCCCGGTACCCTATTCCGTATTGCGATTTTCCCTGGGCAGGAGAATCAGTCACGTGGGGAGGGCGCGGGTGAGCAATTATCACGGTGACAGTGAGCCAGTTTGTCGAGCAATCGTCACACCAGCATCCAGCACGGATGACGATATCGCGGCAGTTAAGGACTCGGACTCGGATCGCCAAGCCACCGCCGCATCAATTACGATCCCAGCGGCGATTGCGAGAACTGTTAATTGCAGTGCGCATACGGTCCCACGGCAGCCACGTGCTATAAATACTACACTCCTAGTGCCAACATCACTTTTATCTGCGAATGTCTCTGATGATGGATTCGAGTGAGAATCCGAAACGTCAGGCAAATAAACTTCTTGTTCCAGTGCTCGCATCTTCATCTTCTGAGTTGTAATACTGATTATCTTGCAGCATATTTCGGCCGGATGTCAGCTCTCCAATGCACTGCTTTTCTATCTCCTGTAGAAACCGTACTCGGTACAAAATGACTACTTTTGCAGCATGCATTTTTCATACTGATTTTCGATGGCCTTGGCAATTCAAACATATTTTCTAGAAACCGCTAACAAAAGTATGCGTTCTTTCAGTCGTTTGATAGAGAATCACGTCATCTTTATATTGGATACTTGAAGAAGCAGTATAATTAGGTTTTAAAAAGTTCTCTAATTCCCGAATAATTTGGAGACTGACTGTTGTTGCAGTAGGGCTTAGTGATTTTAGTCTACAAGGTGCGTGCGTTCCGCGTAAAGAAAATCACATATTCTTCTATGTCTTTAACGCGATATCGCATCGAGTTCTTAAAATTTTGTAATAAATGCGGACTATGTTGTACATTTCATGAGCAGCAGTGGTAACTGGACAGACACGATGTTATTTGAATGGACATTGCGCGGTCTTAACAATTCTCATAATTGGAAACGTTGTTAAAACTTAATTATACTCTTTCCTTGAGTACAAAATCTAAATAAGGTGTGATTCTCTATCAGCTCACTGAAAGAAAGCATATTTTTATTCACGTTTTTAAAAAAATATATTTGAATTTGCATTTAGGCCTTTTTATAAGATGTATTCGTCCTCATTCCCATATTTTAAGAAACTGACTGACTTTTTGCCGATTTAGGGGGCTCAATCATGGTTTGGTGTTTTGGTTAAGCTATACTATCTGTTTATGCATTAGATGTTCGGTCTGTGGGATTTTGTTTACCCTGAAAATTGGCATGTTGGTGGGCACAGTTCAGAGATGGGTGGAGTGACGAAAAGTTGTTTATCGGATCTTTTTTTTTCTTAGCAGATGAAGGTTGGATAAAGACTGACCCATTTGCGCAAGTAGTGAAATTTTGGCAATCCTCGTCCCCATATTCCACACTCGACTGAAGGAACAATAAAGACGACTGTTGACAGAAGCGAACATTCGAGTTCCAGGTAGCAGCTCAGTTCCAATGTTCGCATCTTCATCTTCTAAAGACGACTGTTTTAAAATGTGCAAATTTTGATTGACTTCGGCCGTTACTCTCCCCATGGCAGCATTTTAACATCGATTTCAGCCCAAATACTGTTTGAGCGAGTTCGAAATTTGCGCCTTATTTAGTGCTTACTCGACTGATCGTACTAAAGTGACATTTGAGTTCTCGCGTACTCATTCAAGGAATGAGTTCATGCATGAACGTGATCAGGCACTCTTGCTTGGCCATGGTTGTTCTCCATGGACCTTCGCGCGAGCAGTACCACGCATATTAATGATTTTCTATACGCTGGGTGCATTCAAACTGGCACACGCTTTGGCGATGCTGGGAACTCAATAGCTACCACACCACACCCGACGCATGTACTTACAGTCAGACAGGCAGGCTTGGTTCATCAGTCAAAGGCCATTTTCGACTACTCTGTTATGTAATGCGCCACTCGAATTTCCAGATAACTTTTATTCCAAGCACAGTTGTTTGATTGGTTTTGCTCTGTAAAGCTGGGATAACCTGTTAGCTCCATCCAAACTACAGAAAAAGAGAAGTTTTCTTTATAAAAGCTGACCTCCTTCGTTTTGATTGTGGACACTCGGAATTATCGTTTCAGTATTGGCCAAACAGATCGATATAGGCAGAATGATATTACGGACAAAGACAAGGGAGACTGGAAGGGTCATTTCTGGCTTATTAGCCGTCGTCAGCCAGTAATACCCAACCCCGAAGTGTGCAATACCCGAGGCTCGAAGTCGCGACCTGTTTGTTAGAAGTCCACGCCTCTAACCACTGGGCCACGAGCCCGTTGCCCTGTCGGTTTTCGATCGGGAATATACAATGGTAGGGGACGCTCACCGATCGTTCTTACGAAACTCACTCGTTCCGTTGTGCCGTATGGACTCTTTCTCGAGCCTAACATTAACAGATCGATATCTTGTCCCTTGTCTAGTGACGGTCAGCGGAGGCATAGACGCGGCAACGCTAACTTGGGCGTGGGCAGCATGGTGGGCGTGTTATAAGTCACGACTTTTAACGCACCGTGATAGTTTAAAGGCGGTCCAGGTTATTCATAATGATCAGTATGCGCTGAGAGGGTCGATCCCACTCTCTGTCCTCTTTCCTAGGCAAATATTCCCTCTCCGAGGCGGTCAGTCATCTGATGCGGGGATTGGGCGAAACTGCTTGATAGAGCTGAGCAGCCCGTAAAGGCGTACTCCGCACAACCTGCCTCCCATCGAAAGCGCGAAGGGGCTGGGCTGCTTGAATCACACATGTGAGAGAGCGTCTTAACAAGAGACGAAGAGGCGTTCACCGGGAGAGGTTTGGTGGATGTCGGACATTTCGAGTAGTTATTTCGCCTACCAATCCTCTGAGATTAGAATGTCATGCGCATTGTGTTTGATCAATGGTCCACCAAAGCCGCCTGTGTGGTTGCATCCGACCCGAATTTCGCCGTAACATGAGTCACCCCCGCCCTCGTTGATCGCGGAGATAATGGATGGCCCTGAATTTGTTGCTGTGTGACTGCCCCCCGTCAAAAAGGTTCGTAAAATCTGATAGGGGGAGCAAATTAACGTGGCGGTTGACAGAACTGTCGGTGGACATCCAGGCTTCTTGAACGTGCTTTGCTGTATGATCATCGCCTCAGCCCACGATCTCAGCGGCGTCAAAGTTAAAGGTGTGACCCATTTGCGCGACATGGGCGGCTACCTCCTACTTTAGGGCTAAACTTCGCACGGCCAACTAATGCTCGTGCATTCGCGTTTGCAGCCGTCGGTCGATTTCCCCCAACGTAGTCGTCCATCCAGTAGCTGCACTGAAGTCGGTAGAAAACGGCTGACACCTCCTTTTAGGGACCGGGTCTCTTGTCAGCATTACAGACCGGTCAATTGTTGAGTCAGGCCTGTGAGGAACTCCCATTCCGAGTGGCGCGAGGGATCTAGTCGCGGCTTTGGACACTCCTTTCATGTACGAGATGCATCACCATGATTTTCGCTGAATATGCGCTTTATTCCGCCTCCTGCTTTACCTTCGGCCCAGTCCAACGAATGCTTCCGGATAGACGTCGGCTCTGAATAGTTCTTGGAGGAGCTTCATCTCGTCCACATTGGCGGCTGGCGTGCTGCAATTAGTTTCGACCCGCCTGTATAACATGCGTATCCAGCATTGTGATGATGACTTTGAGCCACCCAGTTACTTCAGGCACACTGATTGAATGCGATTTTTAAGTTGTACAGAGAGTTGACAGGCTACCATGCCACGGTTTTCAGCGTGCTGTGATTGATTCAGCGCCGCTAAAATGAAGTCCTGAGAGTCGACCTCACTTTCTTTTCCCTCCCCTGTGCTCCTGTCGATTGGCCGAGGCAGTAGTCAATGAAATTGGCTGCAACGGCTTTCAGAAGTTCAGGAGCCCGTCTACGGAAAACCCAGTTTGACACCTGGTTGTGTCAAACCGCACGCTCGCCACTTGCGTGCGAACGATCAATGCTTCACCTGAACATGCCAACCCTCTTCCACCGGACACTCCGGCTGGCTGTTATCACAACATGACGGTTCGGACGTCAAAATGTACGAGGTCAGCCGTGCCCCCAACGGAATGGGCGCAGCATTGGTGTCTTGCGCGGGAACCGGTTTATCGTGAGGCTAGCCTGCGCAGCATATATCTCACTCACACGGTCCCCCGATGGCATGATAATGTCAGGACGACCGGAGGCGGACTTGGACACAGTGGTTGTCGAAGCCGAACAGCCAATCACACGTCAGGCTTTCACAGGGAGGCAGCTTGGATCTCACATCAAGGAGGCTGCCTTAAATGCTACGTCAAGAAGGGGCCCGTAATGCAACATATACCATTGAACATAAACATTTTACACCCAAATTCAACAAATCTATATAGTCAATTAACACGACTATCTCTCTCCCTCTCGCTCTCTAATTCTCAGGGAAAATTTGATACATTTGGCACAGGTCATAACCCCGCCACCTACTAATGCAGTCTCAGACGTTTACTCGGCTTTCTGTGTACAATGATCCCACGCGTGCTGCTAATCGGGGCTTTGGCCCTCCGCACCCACTCACTACTTAGCCACTTTCAGCGAACGTTCAAGAAAACTGATAATCTGGACCATATACGCACACAGTTCGAACCCCAGTGCACAAAAAATTAAACGAATTGTTTAAGGTATTTTTGTATGCAAAATACTGTTCAAGTGCGAATACAATCCAGCGCTGCCCAGAATACGATCTCCCGTTAATCCATGGATGATGGAATGGTAGCCTTTGATTTGAGCATTTTATAACCGTCTGCGCGAAACGCACTTTGGAAATCCACATAAATGTACTTTTTTGTTCCGTAGGCAGCTGGAGCCCAGGGATTTATCGATATTTTGACAAAATTAACTCATCAGCACTGCCAACACAGTGCTGACTAATGACCTTGTCGCTTTCCACTTATCTGTTGTGCGTCTTATCTAAGTAAATTCGCGCTATCCTCGTGCTCATGTTATGCAGCATCAGTTTGCCAATCGATTCCTACCTGTGGCGCAACGTAGTTTCCAAATAACTTCAATGTATATACAAATACTGTGTAGAACGACAAATAACTTCCGAAAGTCGGGTAACTGTAGATGCAGCCGCACCCAAACTACACCTCTACAAACGGCGAGAATGCAGTTTCGTAGTGAATGCGTATAAGAAACGAGGTTGCAAGACGATGCGAGAATAGATATGCGAGCAGAAATATTTGGGGTAAAAGTACGCTCCAGGTGGGGAGTCGTCTTAATCGGAATAGAATCGAGGCACTTGGCTGCACCGTCCTCTAATTAAGCACCAACATGTTGGTGTGTAATCCTTAACGCTAGTCGTCATCTCACCCTAACCTTGATGGTCTTTTCTCAGTGTGATCATGTCTAAAACTTCAGATCAGTTTTCCAGTGTTGGCGTGCTTACAGTGCATGGACAAGTTTAATACATCTGGAAACTACCAGGTTGGTTTAGCTAGTCTGTGGTAAATTATCAGAAATGTGGTTCGCGTATATCGGAATAGGTTGTGAGTGTCTGGCTGTAAAGATGAGCTTGCCGTTATACCGAATAACACATGACGGAGTCAATAATGTTGATAGTTGCACCCATGACAAGCGAGATTTAATCCGCTGGCAGGTTTTGAGATCAAGCCACCAGTTTCCTCCCTCCACCTCTTCCTCCGCCAGTGACAAGCTTTTGCTTTTATGCACGAGGTTGCCAGTTATGCTTGGAATTCAAAGGAAATGTATCGACTGATTTGTCCATTCTAACCGCCGTAGTCTTTCTTTGCACACAGATGTTGACGGAAATGAGGAGTCGTGCTAATGGCTTAACACATATGATCCGCTCTTAGTGCCTTACGCTTGTCGATGAGAGATGGTTTGGTGAGGCTTTTCTGTTTGGTGTCTATCAAATTGAGCAGACGCCGCACGGTTGCCCGGTTTGGGCGACTTCATGAGATGGATCTTCCTCTGATTGAGGCTGCGGTGTGTTCAGTTCAAGAGCACTGTCAGCAATCGGGGAAAGGTTTTGGCGACAGGATCGTCAGAACCTCATCAGGAGTGCACCGCTGACTGTGGGGGTAAGGTCACACAACACACACTTCCCCAGATAACGGCAGACTCACTGTCCAATGAGGCTCCAGTGAGCTTCAGGATTAGCTCAGTTCGAGAGAGTTTCACGTATCAGAAGATACGTTTGTTGTATGCTAGACTGTCATGTGTCAATGTGGACAGTAGATTTTTTCTGCCACTTGCACTCAACATCATGTATCGACAGTGCTTTATGATTACTGACTGTCCCTTGCCATGAATCTCCATGTAGGATGTCTTGTCCAAAGCCTCAAGTCAAGGCAGGGTGCCGTCTTCCATCCTGTAGGTAGATTGTATCTGTGAACGCCATCAATAAGCAGCACGGTTCTGAGAATTCCGAACTGCAGCCCATGAGGCGTGAATTCGGCGATTCGAATGCAGACTCTCTGGCTAATTGATTGCGTTTTTCGCTAGCTGGTCAAACCAGTGGACGCGGTCAAATCTCACCCATGCAGCGTTAAATACATTGGGAATTCTGATGGGTTTGAGAACTCTTGAGGTCAAGCCGTCATTTTTCCCTTCCTCTCTCCCTCCGCTTATGACAAGCTTATGCTTTTAAGCACGAATTTGCCTGTTTTGGTTAGAATTCAAAGGACATTTATTGACTGGTTTGTCCATCCTAACCGCCGAGGTCTTTCTTTGGGCAGAGGTATCGAAAGAATTAAGGGATCGCGATAATGGCTCGGTGCAAATGAGCAGCTCTGAGTGCTTTACGCGTGTCGGTGAGACATGGTTTGGGTCGATTTTTCTGTTTGGCGTTCGTCAAATTGAGCAAACGCCTCTCGGAAGTCCGCATAAGCATTCATCGGAGACGTCTGCAGCAGCGAAAAATGGGGGAAACATATGTCGTGTCTGTTTACTAGTCTAATTTCTCCTCCATTCACGCCTAAAATAAAACTCCTTCTAGTTCTTTTCTTTCTTACCTGTTTGCAAGTAAGCATGACTTTCGAGGCAGAAAAGCGACGCGTACGAACGTGCATTAGCCGGCCTACACTGAACATCTGCGTATACTGGACATGTGTATACTGTATTTAGTACTGGATGTTTGACCGTGCTCCCTTAGTAGGGGGTTTTACTTAACTATTTGGTGGTTAACTTATTTCAAATTCACATATCAGAGCATATAAGCAGTGCTTCGGGTATGTCTGGTCTACAGCAGCGAATAAGTAAGAGACGATTGTTCCCTGTCGGTAAAAGTGTTTGTTGGTTGTTGCATTTCGCTACAAGACCGCCTGGGATCGCTCTATCTTCGATCTTTTAAGCCGTCCTGCATTCAGAATTGATATGAAATCAAAAAGTGGATATATGTTTTGCGTTCCAGGTGAATCATTTTGAGGTACTCTGGAGACAGGGGATAGTGTCAGACAAATTTCGCTAGATGAGGTAAACAACTCTCACTCTAGGCTTTTGGGTAGAATAGCAACTGCATGCGTGCTCACGTCAGAAGATATGTTTGTGCTTCATCATCAACTGTCATAATTCAATAAGGACCGTGAATGTTTTCCGTAACCTGCGATCACCGTCACGTATCGGCAGTACTCTATAATTATTGATCGTCCTTTGCCAAAGGGCTGCATCCAAAGTGAGGCGTCATCCTCCATTCTACAGGTAGGCTCTATCTGTTAACGCCAACGACGGAAAGCAGGGCTTCAAGTATTCCGGTGTGTGAGCTGGTGTCCCGGCTGCGAGAGAGTCTGGCTACATTTGGAGCACAACGTCGCTTCTCTGCAATCGACTTCACCTCTCCACTCACCTTTTGAGCAACATTTTCTGGGCAAGACGATGTATGCTTGTCTCCGAACTGTCTCTTATTCACTCTCTCACCATTAAATCCAATCTCGTTTTACTGTCAAATCCAATTTGGCGAGTTCTCTATGCCTGTTTGCGAAGCGCAGACATTAACTCATCGACAGATTATTCCTATCATACCATCCTAATCCTCTTGTTCGGTCTGGGAAGGACGCACGATGGAGACTAATGTAAAGACTCATCTTATCTGCGTGTTTTTTTTTCGCTTGTCGGGATGAAATGGTTGTAAGCGGATGTCTGTAGAAAATGTTGACGTGGCAACTCGGAGATTAGACCCAAGCTCACAGCTTGTGGCCCACATCGGGGAAACTGGTCACAGTTTTGGTTTTCAAGGAGCAGTCGTCTTAGGCAGGGGCACCTCAAGGATAGAAAGTCTCACACTTGAGGCTTAGTACTCAGATGCCAACTCCATCAACACGCATATAGACCTTCCTTCGGCCTGAAGCCCTACGTCACTACATACACCGTGACGAAGAGAAGACAGTCATGCGGAGCCTAAGACTACCGAACAAACACGGCCTGTCGATCACCTCACCCAAAAAGGGGACACAAACGCAACTAACCCCAAATGAGGTGACGACTCACAATACAGGAGGCCACCAACACTCGCAGGTGACGGCCAGTATGCCAAGGCAGCGAAAGAAGGAAAAAAAATCGATCAGCCCAAGGCCAACTAATCCGGCTGTCTATTAAAAATTCTGATCGATTTTTACACTAGACGCCTCAATAATGGAGAGAAGCCCAAGTTCTTCGAAGCGTCAGCCAAACAAATCCCTCGATCCGCTGAGCACTTCCTTTTCCTCAGATTATCGACTCCGATCTCTTACTTTTGCCAACCTTTTTCTAATCCTTTTAAACCGGCCTGCTGTTTAACGCTAGTCGAGGGGCAGCTTGGATGTCGACAAAAAACCTTCCAAGTCGCATTTACCGATTAGAATCTTGGGAGAAGAATCTGCAATTCGAAACCAGAATCCTTGGCTAATAAATTGTCTTTTTGCTATCTAGCCAGGTCAGTGAGCACGTCCTCATCGCAGCCATGCAGTGTTCGAACATTGTTTGAGAAATCTGGTACTCACTACTGTCCCCGGCAATAAGAAACTCTACCATCCCCTTTTGCCAATAGCATGATTCGCCGAGCCAAAACACACTGATCCAACGAAGAAAGTTACAGAATAGAACTACATTACCTGTTTGAATCATGTTTCTGAAACGGCTGTCCTTGAGATTTTGGGAACAGGAGTAAGAAGAGAGAAAACTAGATAGTTCCGAGCAGGCACCCAAAGAAAATACTTGACGAGCCCTCCCTTACACTAACGTATATCCGAACTCCCTGAAAGACACCAGAGAAAACACAAAAAATAAGTGGCGCACAGACTGGCGACTACGTTACGCATTCAGCTTGTACACCCTTAAGATAGGGTTGGCTACCTGCAGAAGAACGAAATCATCTCAATGACCTTATGTGAAGCATGCGATAGCGTATATTGCGACAGAACTAAAACGTTTTCTTCCACACACACATCCACGAAAATCGATCAGCTTCTAAGAGGCGAGGTCATCTATCTTAGATGGACATGCATACACTAGATGCCTGGCACACATTTGACTAGGACAAGACTCGCGTCGTTGGCGTCCGATCGACCAAAAAGGCCGAGAATTTTTTGAAGACACGCTCAGATAAGTCATACATCAGCCGGCACATTCAATAAGAAGTCATGTTTGAAAATCTCAAGGAAAACTGGAAGAGACTGAACCCACTCAATGCACAGTAGCGTATGCGGTGGGCGCCTACCGGAAGAAACGTCGGAGAAGTATTGATTTGTGAGCACGTTTGAAATGTTGTTTTTTGTGTATCTACTCAAGTCAGACAACGACTTGGAAAACTAACTTCGAAAATTTACCAATGAATTTCTTATTATCTTGAGTTATATATATATATATATATATATATATATAGGCAGAATGGTATAACCGACAAAGACAAGGGAGACTGGGATGGCCATTTCTGGCTTATTAGCCGTCGTCAGCCAGCCATACCCAAGCCCGAAGTGTGGAACACCCGAGCCTCGAACTCGCGACATGTTGGTTTAGAAGTCCACGCCTTTACCCACCGGGCCACGATCCCGTTGCCCTGTCGGTTTTCGATCGTGAATATACAATGTTAGGGGGCGCTCACCGATCGTTCATACGGAACTCAATCGTTCCGTTGTGCCTTATGGGCTCTCTCTCGAGCCCAACCAGCAGCCGCACAGCGGCGCATGATATATAGGCAGAATGGTATAACCACCGCGCTCGTGGTCCGGTGGGTTGAGGCGTGGACTTCTAAACCAATAGGTCGCGAGTTCCAGGCCCGGGTGTTCCACAATTCGGGCTTGGGTTTGGCTGGCTGACGACGGCTAATAAGCCAGAAATGGCCATTCCAGTTTCCCTTGTCTTTGTCGGTAATACCATTCTGCCTATATATCATGCGCCGCTGTGTAGCTGCTGGTTGGGCTCAAGAGAGAGCCCTGAAGGCACAACGGAACGATTGAGTTCCGTATGAACGATCGGTGAGCGCCTCTAACAAACGCAGCTGTGTGCGAACTCTCTACAGTAGAGCAGAAACACACTGCAGCGAACCGGATGACAGAAGGACAGAACTCCGCTATCTTCAGCGCCTTTTCATGGCCAACGGATATCCCCGTAACTTCATCGAGCGCAGCAGACAGTCTAAACATGGCCAAAATCGGGTGACAGAACAGCCAAAAGTCTGGCGTGCACTGCCATACATCGACGGCGTCTCTGAGGCAGTTTCCCGCCTCCTAAGGCCCTTGGGGATCGGGATCGCTCATCGACCAGACTCAACCATTCGGCATTTGGTTATGAGACCGAAGGCCCCCCTGCCACGAGGTGAGACGAAAAACGTCATCTACCGGGTCCAGTGTAACTCTTGCCAAGCAAACTACGTCGGAGAGACAGGCAAACGGTTACAAACTCGCGTTAACGAACACATGCGGGCAGTGAGGAGAATGGACCCATTGTCTCTGGTGGCGGAACACTGCGCGGACTCTGGACACACTTTTGCCTTCCAGAACGCCAAAATTCTGGGTCGAGGCAACGACCGCGTAGCCAGGGAAACGATCGAGGCCTGGCACACGGAAACAACCTCAATAAACCGTTTCGTCGCCCTCCCGACAGCATACCAAGCCCTCCGGACGCAGCTCAACGAACTAAAGAGCAAGCGCGAAGTCAGGCCGGACGTGAATCCAAACACGGGAGAGCCTACGACGGACCTACACGTAGCCACACCGCAAATCGGGCCCGACGAAGGCGCAGTCATCAATACTGTTGCCTCAACTACTACTCCGGCAGACGGGGAGAAACGCGGTCAGAGGGATGCAATCAAGACTAGCAACCCAGCACGACAATTAAGGTCAACGCGAATGCGGGCGATGGCCACCAACGTTCAAATGCCGCCCCCCGACGAGAGACAGGCAGATTGACAGCAGTCACCCTCCCTCCCGCTCTGCCCCCGGCGACTACAGAGACGATCCCTGTGCGTATGGGGGCCATTAGCGCCAAAGCCGATTAACCACCCCCTCCCCCCTATAATTACCACCGTTTTAGCATGACTGATATCTATCCCCCTCCTATAAATACTGTGTAATGCCGTACGATACTCACCTCCGACGATGAAAGCTTGTCTGCTTTTGAAACGTCAGGACAATACAATCATGGTTCCCGAGATCGCCTCTTCTTCTCATATATATATATATATATATATATATTTATTGAGGAATGGGCGCACACCGATCCATTGGCTTCCCGAAGCAAACAAGCTTAGTATGGGCAATGGGGGTCACGAACAGGCAACCACCTACCAGGCCGAAGTCGGCCAAGCTATGATAGCAGAGCGGATACGACAGAGTCTGGGGAGGTAGATTGATACAGCACTGTTTCGGGCTTGTCTGCCTTCATTCAGCCAATCATAACCCTGACCACCAGCAGCTGGTACCGGAAACACAAACATGCGCTCAGACGCACCTGGTGCAGCTGGTCCACCACTGGGGTCTACCAGATGGGTCATAAGCACTTCATCGAACCGAAGTTCATCAGTGCCTCGCCACCTGCCATTCTCTGGCCGACTTCGGCCTGGTAGGTGGTTGCCTGTTCGTGACCCCTATCGCCCATACGAAGCTTGTTTGCTTCGGGAAGCCAATGGATCGGTGTGCGCCCATTCCTCAGTGAATAAATACCCGATCTGCAGCGACAGAGGATGGCAGGTGGCGAGGCACTGATGAACTTCGGTTCGATGAAGTGCTTATGACCCATTTGGTAGACCCCAGTGGTGGACCAGCTGCGCCAGGTGCGTCTGAGCGCATGTTTGTGTTTCCGGTACCAGCTGCTGGTGGTCAGGGTTATGATTGGCTGAATGAAGGCAGACAAGCCCGAAACAGTGCTGTATCAATCTACCTCCCCAGACTCTGTCGTATCCGCTCTGCTATCATAGCTTGGCCGACTTCGGCCTGGTAGGTGGTTGCCTGTTCGTGACCCCCATCGCCCATACTAAGCTTGTTTGCTTCGGGAAGCCAATGGATCGGTGTGCGCCCATTCCTCAGTAAATATATATATATATCAGGAGTGGTCGCACACCGATCTATTGGCTTCACGAAGCAAACGATCTCCGTATAGGTGGTAAAGGTCATGGACAGGCATCCAGTTACCAGGCCGAAGTCGTCCAAATCGTAATAGCAGCGAGGAGGGACGATAGAGACTGCGGGTAGATTGATACTGTACTGTTTCGGACTTATTTTGCCTTCACTCAGCCAATCATAACCCTGACCAGCAGATAGGACTAGAAACACAAACATGTACACAGGCATAGTCGGCGCAAACTAAACCCAAAATAAAACTATATCCACCAATCAAATAAATAACCGATATGCAGAGACAGAGAACGACAGATGGTGAGGCAGTGATGAATTTCGGTTTGATGAAGTGCTTATGGCCCATGTGGTAGGCATTAGTAGGGAACCAACTGTGCCAGGGGGTGTCTGTGCACATGTTTGTTTTTCTGGTCCCAGCGGCTGGTCAGGGTTATGATTGGCTGAATGAAGGCAAAATAAGCCCGAAACAGCACTCTATTAATGTAATCGCATTCTCTGTCGTCCTTCCTCGCCGCCATATAGGTATACATATACAATATCTAAGCAGCTCACTAAGAGTACAACAGGCCAGACAAGGGCAGCGGTTTCGTGGTCGTTAACAATCGTCAGTATGCCATAGGCCTTATGAAGTGAGGTAGATAAACGTGTCAAGTAGACGTGTCACACGCCTAGACTACCATGCTGGATCAGTTGTCGGGACAGGATAGACTGACCACTAGTCGATGTGAGAGAGGTGATCATAGAGCTTTGGTTGGTTTCTGACGGAGGGGGGGGGGAGGGAGGGGAGCTGGAACGGTGGATCAGTTGGGCTTCGGACGGCTGGACTAGCGGTCGTCGGTGTGGCATTAGGGTAGGGTTCAGTAAGTTGTGAACGAAGGCCCTCGTAATGGGCATCCAAGTCAGCATGGCGATTGATACTACCCGCGCGGGAGTACCAAGCTCCGAGAAATTCTCTTACTCTTTTTGCGACGACTTCAGTGCCATCCCAACTGACTTGATGGTCCTACTCGAGAGCGTGCGCAGACTAAAAGGAGCCCCTGTGGAGTCACCCATTTCCGGATTCCTAGCCGAGGTCGCAATGCAAAAATTAGAGGCTACGGCCTTACCCTTATTTAAGCCCCAGTTTTGCGTACGCTATGCTGGTGACACGTGTGTTGTAGTTAAAAGGGATAAACTCTAAGTTCTCAAGAGCGTTATTAACTCAACGCTACCAGAAACCCCCCGTTGTGCTTGAAAAAGAAGTCGATAGCAAACTGTCGTTCTTTTGACGTTCCTATATATCACAAGACTGATGGAATATTTCACATATGGGTTTACTGCAAAAAAGCTTACCCATTACTGCATTATCAGTGCAACCACCCTGTCACCCACAGATGGAGTACTGTTGACACCCTACTCAATCGAGCAAAATCTCACTGTCTCACGACAAATTCTACCAAGCTAAACTTAATTATCTGTTCCGGTTTGCTAGAAATCGTTAACCCTGAGATTTTCCGCCTCGATGCAGGCGATGACTGAAGTTATGAGAAAAACACAAGGAGCCTCATTGTTCCGATCAGGCGCCAAAACTAAAAAACTGGCAAACACTTCCGTAAATTAAGAACATGTGTAAACTCGTTGAAAGACACCTGAGGAAGCATAAAATCTAAGGGACGCACAAACCGATGACTACACTACGAAGCCAGATCGTACAACCTAGGGATAGCGTTGACTGTCTGGATAAAAAATGAGCCGTCTTCAAAATTCCGAAAGACCACCAAGGCTCCCGATGCTGACGGCGGAAAAGAGGGAGCTTTTCATCAGGGTCTCGTTTCAAGGGAACGCGCAGACTGAACTTCTAAGAAGGCGCATAACTCAAGCTGTATCAGTCACTTTTTCAGCATCTGACGTCCCATCCTACACGGAGAGGGCAAGGACAAATTGCCAGCAAAGACCACCTCTATGCGTAGTTACTCCTTCACCTGCTTCTGTGGAGCAGAATAGATTGGTCGCACGAGCCGACGTTTGTCCAAAAAATAGGAGAACACCTTCCAGCATGGTTAGGAAAGGGCCAAATAAAGAACGTCAACAGCTCTATCCTCGCCCACATAGTACACACAGATCACTATGTAGATGTCGTACAGGTCCCCCGAGTGATATACAGGGTCCCGTCAAGCTATCCAAAATGACTTGGACAGCGTCTGTTGGAAACCGCAGAGGCTGCTGCAATCAGGCTATACAAACCACTTCTATGCGCACAAAAGAAAATTGTAGAGGCCTCACAGTTACCATGGGCCAAAGCCACCATGCCAGTCACCCGCGTATAATTACCCGTCCCAGAGTCCGTCATCACTTTCTCCCCCCTGACACTGACGGTATTTTTGTTTTCACCGCACCCACCCATACCCTCCCTACAAAACCCCAGCAACATAATTACATCTGTTTGCCCGCATTTTCTTTTTAATCAGTTCAATAGCAATATAAATGTATAGGCATGATGAGGACTTATCGAAAGCTTACGGATACTCGCCGAACTGTCTTTTGAATACTGATTATCGCGCGGCATAATCGCAGGATAATTCATTCACGCTCGCCAAATTGTCTTTTGAATTCTTCAATGGGAATAATTAGCATTACAAAGCAAGCCAGTCTCTTCTAACCGAAAACGCATTTCACCCTTTGGGTCACCTGTGGCCGTTTAGCAACTACAGTAGGTGCGCTAACTCATGAAATGTCAACCGAAATTCCGAAATGCGTTCTCGTTTCGAAAAGATTAATTAAGTAGGGTTGTAAAATAAGTCATTGTGCAGCATAACTCTATAGTAGTTCGGTTCTCTCAGGATGTCGGCTTTCAAACGAACTTCTTTTGGGCAGCAGGCAAAAACTACACTCTATAAAAAATGACTACTTACGTAGAATGCATTTTCTCATTGATTTTCGCTGCTCTAAAAAATTCAATTATATTTCATAGAAAACATGCACAAAAATATTCATTCTTTTGCTCATTGGGTAGGAAGTTACGCCTTCATCCAAATCTTTACTCGAAGGAATGGTATAATTCGGTTTTCAAAAACTTTTCCAACTCCCGAATAATTTTGAACCCGCACTGTCGTCACAATTAGATTCAGGGTTTCCATAATACAAACCGTATATTTCCCGCGTATGGAAAAGCACAGGTTTCTCTACGGCATTATGAGGAGACCATATGGGGTTCATGAAATTTAGCAGTGGATTTGGTCCACATTGTTAAATTTACAGGCCAAATTGGTGAATGCAGAGACATGAAGTTTTGTGAACGGCCATTTCACGGCATCAAAAAGTCTCACAATTAGAAACTTTTTTAAAAACCGAATTATACCCTTCCTTCGAGTATGAAACTGGAAGAAGACGTAATTTTCTACGGGGTGAGCGAAAGAATGAGTATTTTTATGCATGTTTTCGAGAAAATATGATTGGACATTTAGGGGGCATCGACAAGTAATGAGAAAAATTCATACTATATAAGTAGTCATTTGTTACAGAGTGTAGTTTTTGCATGCAGCCGTAAAGGAGTTCGTTCGAAAGCCGGCATCTTAAGGTAACTGAATTATTATAGAATTATGCAGCAGGCTGATTAGTTTTACAGCACTTCTTAATTAATCATTTCGAAACGAAAATGCATTTCGGAATTTCGGTTGACATTTCATGAGTTAGCCCGCCCACTGTACAGTCTACAGCTGATGTTACGCTAGAGTGAGAATGCGAAGCTCCCAGCCAACGACTTTACCGTTACCTCATCGCCTTTTATTCATACGTACGAAATGTTTGCTAATTTTCTGGTCTCAATCGTCATTCATAACGCACTAAACGATCATGGCCACTGTGTCTGCGTGTCATATTCATTGACGAGCTTTTTCAAAATCGAAGATAGCAGAAACATCGCCAGTGAACCATGAGTTCACGCAACCCTAACTATCTGCGCGATCACGAGTTGACAGTCGAGTAATCTCGAAAAATGGTGGGTTTGGCTGGGACAAGGTGAAGGAGGGGGGGGGTGACTGGTGGAGTTGCCATTCTGTTAAGCTACTTAATCCGGATGAGGACGGATATTAACAACTGACGTCACGATTCAATCATGAAACCTGGCTGTCGCATAAATTTTCTCCTCTGCAAGCGTGCATGAGTTTGGAAGTCGTGCCAAACCAGCCGTAACCTGCAAGATGACGGTTTTCTTCCAACTGTTTTCCCACTTGTGTCTTTTCCACGGCTTATAACAAAAGAAAAACAGAAGTCGGAGAAAACACCGTAACAAGATAAATGGTTACGCTTTTAAACTGGTCGAAGACAGACAAAAGTAGGAGATATGCGTAAAGCCTGTAACACCCATATGAAGATCCTGTGAGCGCTTATGATCTTGGCTCGTATCAATTGAGGATCTTATAGATGACGTTTGATATAAGACTGTTAGAGAAATGTTGGCAGGTTTTTAGAAAGATTTTAAACCACATACATTGAAATTAGTCAAAGTATGATCCCTGAACATCTGTGTGTCTCTACCACTGGTGGACAAAAGTATTGACGCAAAAATCCACTGACTTTGATGCTAAGAAATCCCTAAATCCAGTACCCACCTCAGGTTTGTTCTTGGAGATGTTGCCGTTTAAGAGGTGTCGAGATGTTTAAGAGGTGGCAGTCAGTGAGAGGAAGATCAAGAAAAAATGCAGTGTGTGGAACGGCCGCCTATCCCAAATCACTGGGTTTCTGCAGTGTCATCCGGGCAACATGCGACCCTGCGTTGTCTTGGGGCGGAATTGGGCCACGTGGATTAATTAGTGCAGGTCTCATTTCCCCCAAGTGAACACGCAGTAAACCTCCACTGTGATGCTCTTTATTGGCTTCGAGCAAGCTGCAATGGACAACGCCAACAGCAGACCATCTCCTGCTGATGCGACTTTTATTTCGGGAAATGTTTGAGTGCTTTCTCACGACCACATCATCGACCTTATCGCTTACGTTGAGTCATGGCGAATTCACCTTTCGTCACGCTTAACTGCTTTGTCAAAAAGTGGGTCATTAGGGTTTTGTT
This sequence comes from Spirometra erinaceieuropaei, assembly GCA_902702965.1. Classification (NCBI taxonomy): domain Eukaryota; kingdom Metazoa; phylum Platyhelminthes; class Cestoda; order Diphyllobothriidea; family Diphyllobothriidae; genus Spirometra; species Spirometra erinaceieuropaei. The sequence goes on along the minus strand of CACRXP010000048.1, from coordinate 1,551,909 downwards.
AAAATACTGCTATCAAGTGCCTCAGACATTTCTCTGACGCCTTGACGTGGGTTTTCTTCAGCAACTGCTTTCAAAAGTTCATTACCAAGTCTGTATGGCCGTCCTCTACCTCCTTTATCCTCAAGACGTTCTTTGCCACTACTGAGTTTCTGAATCCACCTTCAAACTGTCCGATATTGAAGAATGAGACACGATCGTCGGGACAAGAGCTTTCGGATTTCTGCTCAAACCCATCATCAGAGACAAAGCAGATACGGGTGGTTCATGCATAAGGGGCAGCAGTATTTATACGATGCAGTAGCCATGCTACCGCATACCTATGAATATTCACGCCCACCCTCCCCTTCATCAGGAATCGTTGCACGTGGTGTGATGGCCGACATTCGCGTCGTTAAGTGCTGCAATTTCATCACGTGCGTTGGATGCTGGTGTGATGATTGCTCGACCATCTGACGCGTTGACCCTGGTGTTGGGAAGAGTGTTCACTTGTGCGCTCCCCGCGTGGTTAATTACTCCGCCTAGGCGCAGTCTCAGCACCAAGCATGGAAGGGGAAGAACACTGCACTGGTTAATTGACTGGGGGCCAGCAAACTATGACTCAGGCAGCTCCCGGCTCATGCGGTTGTCACCACTTGCGAGAATTTCGGCCTCGTCGCATTTGAATGTGTGGCCGGATCTCGTCGAATGAGTCGCAACTTGGGCGCTGACGTGATTTCTCCTCACCACTACAGTGTACTCGACCATTCGGGTTCGGAGTTGTCTCCCAGTTTCTCCGAGGTAGCTGCTTTGTCCGCAACTGCACTAGATCCGATAAACGACTCCAGACGTATCTTTCTTTGGCAGTGGGTCTTTTGGTTTCACTAACTGACGCCTAACGCCTCCGCTTCTATTAGCACTGTCCGATAACTTGTTGACCAGTCGGTTGATATTGACGGTTGTTTTGGTAGAATTTGAACTCAACTAGGAAAGACCTCGCTCCCACAACCAACCCAGTCACCCACGCACAATTTTCGGGTGTTAGAGATATACACCACTTGCTGTCATCGGCTTTAGCTTACGGATGGAGGTGCTTACTGTTTCCGTAGCGGCTGACTAAAGCACGATGTTTTGAAGTCACAAATGAGGTCTGAGTACGAGGTGCGGGCAAGGCTGAACAACCACATTATCCATTTGGACATTTTGGTACACTGGAATTCATCACATTGGCGATCATTTGCTGAGGGCCTCACACACTCCCAAACTACCAGAACGGTAAGTTGTACTATACAAGTGGAACTGCAAAAAGTGTGCATAAATGCCTGTTTGATTTTTCTGGGAATTTCAAGCCCACTTGGCAGCGCCATTAAGATGCCTTATTCTAAAATGCCGCGATCATCTAAAAGGGAATACATATTGGCTAAGCCTTGCTAAATTTTATAAAGCACTCTGTGTAGTACCGGCAGGCAGACGCTAGTGCGCAGCTTCATGCAGGGCGGACTTACAGTAGATGTGCTAACTCATGAAATGTCAACCGAAATTTCGAAATGCGTTCTCGTTTCGAAAAGATAAATTAAGTAGTGTTGTAAAACTAATCATGATGCAGCATAAATCTATAATGATCCAGTTACCTCAGGGTGCCGGCTTTCGAAAGAACTTATTTTCGGCTGCATGCAAGATCTATACTCTGCAAAAAATGACTATTTATGCAGTGTGCAATTTTCTCATTGATTGTCGATGCCCTTGAATATTCAATTATATTTCATGTAAAACACGCATAAAATATTCATTCTTTTACTTATTCGGTAGAAATCACGTCTTTTCCCAATTTTATGCTCAAAAGAATAGTATAATTCGGTTTTAAAAAAGTTTCTAATTGTGAGATTTTTTTAATACCGTTAAATGGCCATTCATGAAACGTCATGTATCTGCATTTACGAATGTGGCTTGTAAAGTTAACAATATTGCTCAAATCCACTGCTTAATTTTATGAACCTCATATGATCTCCTCTTAACACCGTAGAGAAATGCATGGGTTTCCGTACACGGAAAATATACAGCGGGTAGTTTTGAAACCCTGAATGCAAGTGTAACAGCAGGTCAGGTTCAAAATTATTTGGGAATTAGAGAGGTTTTTTAAAACCAAATTATACTCTTCTTTTGAATATGAAATTGGAAGAAGACGTGATTTTCTACCGAAGAAGTGGAAGAATGAATATTTTTATGTATGCTTTCCGTGAAATATAATTGAATTTTCAAGGGCATCGCAAATCAATGAGAAAATTGCATGCTAATTAAGTAGTCATTTTTTGCAGAGTATAGGTCTTGCATGCAATCGAAAATCAGTTCTTTCGAAAGCCGACACCCTGAGGTAACTGGATCATTATAGATTTATGATGCATCGTGATTAGTTTTACAATACTACTTAATTTATCTTTTCTTCGAAACGAGAACGCATTTCGAAATTTTGGTTGACATTTCGTGAGTTAGCACATCTACTGTATATGGCCCTCTGAACAGGACATCGAAACGAATGTGGACCTGCACATAACTCTGAAGAAGACAACATATCCCCCAAAAACTTAATATAAAACTAAACTGACGTCCTAATCTCAACCCGAACCCTGCCCTAAACATTAGGTAAACAGTTAACATTTAAACCTAAACTTGACCCTGATTTGCCTCAACATATTCCTTAACGTAACCCTAACCCTAGCCTTGAACCCGACCCCAATTTCACTGGAAGTTGGCTACAGACGGCTCCCGTTTAGGACAGCCCTACCGATGTCCGGACGAATTGTAGGAGATCAGAGAAGTCGCTGCCAGGAATTTCGTCGTTTTTTCTTAAGGGAGAGGGGGGATGTGGGCGGGAGGGATGCTGTTTTTGTTTATTGTACATCCTCCTTTCTCACTTTTTCGTTGTTTCTGGTGCACAGATTTGCAAATTTAATGAACCGCCAACGACCTTCGGGCATCTACACCACGACAGTTGAATGATCGTTTTCGAAAGTTGAGGGGTCCTGCGTTCTGATTGGGAGATCCGGGAACCCAGGAAGCCTGCTTCCTCAGCCTGGCACTCTGATGATCCTGCAGCTGCTACATCATGCCTCGACGCCGCCAGCCTGTAAGACAGTAGAATGATCATTCTCGAAAGTTGAGGGGTCCTGCGTTCTGATCGAGGTAAGAATCGGAAGATGCACCCAAAAAATCCGCTTAACCAAAACAGCCTGTCATAAGGGAAAGGTGGTAATAGGGGTTTTATGGGTGATGGGTGGTGGGGATGTACGATACTAGCCGACAGAAAGCCTTATTTGAACAGGTGAATGATCGAAGTTGGCCCGCTCTCCGTCCCGTAATTACAAAATGAGTCGCCAAAGGCAGTATATTGGTAACGGACGAGTAGAAGGCGTATAATCGTCTTCCCTCCGAAGGTTATCTACATTTCTCTGTTAACCACTCAAAGAACTTCAAGGTCCCTACCACCAGACGACACACCACTGCCATTGAGGCATACTGGAGTAGACTGAAAAGGAAACTCTATGAGGGAAGCCCTGTATGTGGTCGAGCTGTGTGGGCTCACATAGACGAAGTACAGTATCGTCTTTGGTTTGGCCTCAATGCCATGTCTTTGACAGATGCCTGGGAATTGTTCCTGTCCCATATTGTGCAGGCTTATCCTATTTAAAAGTGATTTTGTTTTGTAATAAACTGCCATAATGGGAATATATGCCGTATATTCAGGTGTACGTGTGTAACGATGGGGAAGGTTGGGTAACAGCGACCATCGTCCATGTAACCTCCTGCGATGTTCGTTCGGCCAGCCCGTGTTAGGCCGTCGCGGAAAGTCCAAGTAGTGCGTGAAAGTAGGCCAGCAACCGCTGATATAGTCCGAAGGCGTTTGAGTCCACTGGTAAAGGCATTATTTCTAGGTAACGGATTATTTTTGGCTACCATCTCCCGATAGTTACCCTGATCGGTAAATCACGGGGAACCTGGGACGCCTGCTTCCTCGGCATGGCACTCTGATGATCCTGCAGCAGGCTGCATCCTGCCTCAATGCCGCCAGCCTGTAAGAGAGCAGAATAATCATTTTTGAAAGCTGAGGGGTCCTGCGTTCTGATTGGTAAATCACGGGGAACCTGGGACGCCTGCCTCCTCGGCTCGGCACTCTGATGATCCTGCAGCATGCTGCATCCTGCCTCAACGCCGCCAGCCTGTAAGAGAGCAGAATAATCATTTTTGAAAGCTGAGGGGTCCTGCGTTCTGATTGGTAAATCACGGGGAACCTGGGACGCCTGCTTCCTCGGCATGACACTCTGATGATCCTGCAGCATGCTGCATCCTGCCTCGACGCCGCCAGCCTGTAAAGCCTTGCTCCGCCCCAGATGACCTTGGCAAAATAGGCAATGACATCACCAACTGTCTGAGCACGGTTTATTATGTGCCTTCTTGTGCCTCGTAGGGTTGACGCAAGCATCTTTCAAATGGCGCGACAGCACGATAAAAGTACGCGCCACGCCTGCGCCAGACCCCCTGTTTCGCCTATCACAGCGTGCCGCTGACACCGTCAGGAGGCCTCGGGGTGGCACTGGGGTCGATTTTATGGCCTTCCGACTGCAGAAGAGAAGGGCTTGCGAAAAGTGCTGTTGGCAGCGGCTGGCAGAGGCCTCCTCGACTCGCCACCACAATTCCTACTTTGGTTCTGGTAGTTTTTTTGCCAACTCAATCGACCTCTCCAGATTGGATGCCATTAACTGATATTGTTGACTTTGTTTTCCCCAGAAAATGCTCATTTTTGCCGCAAGGCGAACCAGAGGAATTGGCTAGTTGGTCAAATAACCGTTGCTAGACGTTGAGGTTGAAGGTGAAATAGCCTTGGCGAGATTCCAGTAGGAGAAAAGATATGCTTATAAAAAAGAGGCACAGTTCGGGTTTTTCAGATCGACTACTTCTGACAGAAGACGTAAGGACTTCTCACACTGCCATAAGGGAAGTAAGACTAGATGAGAGATAATGAATATGGTACTCTTGTAATTATCTGAGGCGTAAGGTGTTTATTCTATGTGGTCGGGGGTCGACACTATGATGCCCCTCGTCCTTGACCAACACCCTGCAGCATCAAGGTCACGCATTCTACACAGGAGCGGTCCCATAGGTGCTGGGTAACGCCCAGCAAATAGGACTGAATTATTTGGATGCGGTGAACACTTTTAACGCGGATCCAGGGTAGAGGTGGTGTAACCGCGTGTCGGTGAAGGTAGTCAGTGCCCTATCCCTACGTAACCACCGACCCACTTCCCGCAGTCCTCGCCGTTTGCCGTAACGCCTACTCCTCTCCACGTCGGCGCCCTTCATGGCATTCCTCTGCAGTTGCCCCTACCGGTTGTCTGGCAGGCATGTTGACGTCACCTGGCTTTTCAGACGGATCATACCTTTGGTGTAAATCATCTCCCCTTGTGGCATTTATCATTTTCCTATATGCCGGCCTGTACCTGTTTATCTTTCCTTTCTCCTTGTTTTATGAAAATGATGCGCGTCTAACTACGCTGTTTGGCTCGCTTTAGGTCAGGAGTTACCTTTAGAGCTTCACGTTGCCCATTATATGCTACCCCTAACGTCTTCGTCTGCTACAGCCGGACTTACATTATGGTCAGCTGCAAAATGCGACATTTCGACCACCGCGTACGACGACGCCCACCGCATGCACTCCAGTGTGGGCAAAAAACCGATGACTCGCCTGTCAATGCCACCGGACTGGACGCCTTGATGAGAGGTTGGTGGTTCGAGTCCACCCTAGGGCGTCATTTTCGCAAGTTGTGCTACGATGCGAACCTGCTTATCGTTACCCTTCGAGAGTTAGGAACTCCTTCCAAATTGCCTACTCCTTAAATCTACCATTCAAATTTATGCATGGTATAATCCATTTCGCTGCGGTCTCTTGACATGGTATCATGAAAAGCAGCTGAAATGTATGCGTATCAGTTAATCCGAACTGTGGAATAAACGGAAGGCCGTCCAATCACCCGTGGAGATGTGGTGTTTTATTCATTTTAAGGCCGTCTACCGTTGTTGGGGTGCTAGCTCAGATGGTAGAGCGCTCGCTTGGCATGCGAGAGGTACTGGGATGGATGCCCAGGCACTCCAGGCCGACTTTTGCTGCTTCAAGATTTTCGGTGTGCTGTGCCAGGGTGGTATTTCCCACTGAACCCTCTCCCGTATGGCTAACAGATCGTGTCGGCCATCAGCCTACGTTTCTGGAGGTCTGACGTTAAATGTCTTACGGAAGGAGCAGCCAGCGGAGCATACTAAGTCTCTCCTTTCCCCATGGACACTGTAGCAGCCGCTCCAGTCCCCCTTTTCTCCGGCTGCGTTTTGTCGGTCGATGGCCGCGACAAGCTGTTGACACACAGCCACCCTCGCCGGCTAACACTCAGACACCTCCGGTCCAACTTCAGTGACTGTCGGCTGACCTCACAAACTTTCATCACCTCACGCGCGTCTAACGCCCTGGCTTGATACCCGTGAGGCATTGTGTGCATGCGCCCCTATTCCTCCCCTAATTTGTCCAATCACACGACCATCACTCAGCCAGTCACCCCTCCTGCTGACGCAGACGCACACCCGCGTAAACAACACACACACCGCGACTGACGCTCTCCGTGAACGGACGCTTTTATCTGTTTCAAGCAAACAGCCAACTTATGGCAACCTGCCGTGTGTACAGAATAAACTAGTCCTCCCAGCTCCCTGACTTCTGACAGTAGACGAAACGAACTTATTGTGCGTGGTTTAAGTTGATCTCACATCCTTGACCGCCACAACACATCTACTTACGAAAAAATCACCATTAGTCCAATCAAAACGCTGTCGAAACCATCTCAACAATATGATGACAACAGTGCGGCCCAACTGCAATTTACCCAATACTCCGTCCACATGTGCTGTGTTTGGACTTGTAGCGGCCAGCCATCATGACCGCGGTCTGGCGTCATTGTTAAAAACCTCGCTGCCTCAAGGTCATTCACCCTCTTGCAGTGAGCCGTTCCTGACGCGCTGACCTGAAGTCACGCGACCGACAGCTCGGGCATACCTGTGTCCGCACAGCCGCAGCTACCCATGCGGCCACTTGAACGCATCTCTCCCCTGCAACCGCAACCCAAGCCATTGGGACACCACCCCTCGGTAAATGCAACAAAAACTGATTGACCACCACTTGAGCTTGGTCCACGAGCCTACAAAAGCGGCTGCCACCACTGTCTCAGGGGCTCTCAGGCATGACTGGACACAGTCAACACCAGCCCTGGCTTCGCCAGTGGCCGCTGACGCCTGAGAGGACAACTCCGGATTTTGTATACATTAGACCCCTCATTCTGGTGCCATCTGTCTTCTCCTTCCAACCTAACATTTGACTTGATTGCCAATAGAAGCAAGAGACGACACCCAGGAAGCAATCTTGAAGAAGGAGACACGATCGCTTGGACAAGAGCTTTTTTAGCTTGACGTTTCGGATTCCTGCTCGAGCCCATCATCAGGGACAAAAGAAGATACGGGTGGTTCATGCACAAGGGGCTGCAGTATTTATAGGATGCTGTCGTCATGCTACCGTATATTCACGGCTCCCCCCTTCATTAGGGATCGTTGTACGCGGTGTGATGACTGTTTGGTGACCGACATTCGCGTTGCTAATTGCTACAATTTCATCACTCGCGTTGGATGTTAGTGTGATGATTGCTCGACCATCTGACGCGTTGAACCTGGTGTTGGGAAGAGTGTTCACTTGTGCGCTCCCCGCGTGGCCAATTACTCCGCCTAGACGAAGTCTCAGCACCAAGTATGGAATGGGAAGATCATTGCAATTGTTAATGGACTGGGGGCCAGTAAACCTTGACTCAAGCAGTTCCCGGCTCACGCGGTTGTCACCTCTAGCGAGAATTTCGGCCTCATCGCATTTGAATGTATGGCCGGATCTCGTCGAATGAGTCGCAACTTGAGAGCTGGCGTCATTTCACCGCACCGCTGCAGCGTGCTTGGTTATTCGCGTTCGCGGCTGCCTTCCAATTTCTCCGACGTAGTTGCTTTGTCTGCGACTGCACCATATACAATAAACGACTTCAGACGTTTCTAGGCGTGGCAGTGGGTCTTTCGGTTTCATTACCTGATGCCTGATGGTTGCCTCCGGTCTGTGTGCTGACGAAGAGACCGTGGTGTCTGACTCAACGGTCTCTTCGTCAGCACAATTCCTGGAGAAACTTGAATGGGTGGGCAGGAACGCCGTGACGGACGAGGCTAAATTGTTCGCCTAAGTTAACCACGCCACGGGCTTGTCCCCTGGATGGTACATGCGTAAGAGTCTCATGAAGGTCAAATTGACTCTCAGTCTTCACAGCAGGCCTGAGTTATCCCCTCAGTTGGCAATCCTCCAAGACACGACTTTTGACACGTCGTGGTAGATTGAAGCGCGTCATATGTAGTATATAGTGATATAAATACGCTGTTGTGTCATAGGAGTGTATTCCCCTCTCTAGGTCTTACTCCCTCTTCCCTCTCCTATTCACCCCAGTCGACTGTGCGAGTCTGTCAAGAATTTGGTGCTGTGATTGGACGCTGATTGACTGACGCCGCGTGAAGCCTACGTCTTAGGCATGTCACGACGCGCGCCCTTGACAACTAACGAACTGCCACCAGTTTCCCCTTATCGACAGAGGGCCCGCAATCATCTCCTTCCGTCTTGCAGGAGACCACTGCGTGAATAAACCCAAATAAAAGCATATTGTCCTATCTTCTGCACTCCGCATGTCTCACTTGAACATCTGATTTTCGACAGATGAGGACGAATACTTCCGTCTCGTTGTGAAGCCTTTTTCGGGAAGTGAGGGAATCAGCTATGTCGGATTAATTCATTTCGACGATCACAAGGGGTGACGATGAAATACCAAGACCAAAATTCAGGTTTGCACTTCTCTTCCGGATAGATACTGTAATAGAAAATTCAAGTATTCGGCGTAATGCGAGTGTAACTGCAGGGTTAATCCTTAGTACGTGTCATTGCAAAAGTTTAGTTTGTTAAGAGAGTGGAATGACCGGGGGCTGCCATAAAGATTAACACCACTTATTTACTTGTATCGAAACCACAACGACTTTGGATAGGACTTCAGAAAACTCACAAAATTCAATCTGTCATAAACAACACAACACAGTGTGGAGGCATTGTTTTTCCGGACAGGTAGAGGTGTCCAGAGTTGAGGAAAGTTTCATACGATGCACCTCAGGGAACCGGTGATTGTGCCCACCTTTGCGATAAAGGAGCAATGAATAGAACGGCGCTGGCGCAAGCCTTCGTGTCAATGACCGATTCCATCTTCTGGTATGCTGCTGGCGTAAAACGCCAATAAGTGGACAGAGGGGGACTTTGACGGCGCGAACAAAATCAACCCCCGATGAGAAAAGACATTTGAAGAGCGCTCTCTAAGTCAGCCTATGTCGGAATATTAGAGGCTAATGCGGAAGAACTAGTAAATACCACTGGCACCCGCCGTGGCTGTTTGGCTGGTTCCAATTATCCCGACACCCTATACTAGACTGACCTGATTGAGGTTAGTCTATCGCAGAAGCCTAAGCCGCGACCCTACGGGCTACCACGACCTCCAGGCCCGGTTCCGAATGGAATGATAAGGCGGACGCCAGTGGGGAGGATAATATATTCTGTACGGAATAACCGGAGAAGGAGTTGGCAGCCGGACGTGGGCACATTCGGTGCCGGGTGAGCGGCGTGCGAAGGAGTGCGTCACAGAGTCGTAGGCGGGAAGACGTCTGGTCCGGCCTTGAATCTGATTGGCTGTTTGGAGAGTCGATTGGGGGAATGCCGGACGGCCCCGGGGCAGTTACTCGAGAGAGGCCCAGACGCTCGGAGCAGAACCACTACAAGCCTGCCACCGTTGCTATGAGGCACACAATTCGTTGGCCAAGTCTGCTATCACATCAGTCAAGCGAAGGTGGACCGCTTCTTCCGCCTGCAGGACGCTCACCGATGCAGGCTATCTCATTGGTAGAGGGACACCTTCCCACTAGAGAGGACGGGATTCTATGCCCGTGAGATACGTTGGCCAGCGTCATATGCATAAGTAAGGCCAGTCAATCAGTTCATCAGACTTGCTGTCAGGGTAGTAACTACCAATACTACGAGTTGTGGGCAATCATTGCGATATTTTGTGAGGGGCTGCTCCTAGGTCACAGTTAAAAAGGCGTTTTACACTGACGAGAGATCATGGGCACGGTCACAAGCCGAGACCTTCTCGTTTCTCTGCTATTCCCTAAAAATTTCCTTGAAAAGTTAAAACTGTAAGGGCGGGCGGGTGAGACTGAGTCGAACGGGAATGGTACGATGGTCAGGGATGCTCCACTAGCATCAATATTTGGAGGCCTCAGTTCTGGAGAGAGCGCTGGGTGTTGCCGAAAGACTTCGTACCAAGCCCTAAAAAGTTGGCTTGGAAGAAACGCCGGAAGTTTCTTTTCTCCGGTGGCGTATTGTGCAAGTTATTGCTCAGACAGGGAGAATTGGTAAGTCCGCCGTATCGCAGGACACATGCAGGCGATTTTACCGACCGGCAGGTACGACCCGAGGCTACAGATGTTGACTTTACGCCTCTGCGATCCCCACACACATGTACAGTTTCTGCATTCACGTTTTTGTGCGTAACAAGTGTATGGCGACCAGCAGGTTGGAGAATGGAAGCGATCGTTCATTGGATTGTTCGCCGGTTAACGTACACCTTGTTGGAGGTCTTTCCACTAGCTGTGGGGATGTTCGGTTTCATTTCGGCCCCGATGGTCTGCCAACCAGCCTTGTGCTGTTTTTGTACATTGATCCTGTGTAGATGCCTCTTGAGACAGTCTGAAGTAGCCCAGACTTCGCTCACTGACCGGTGAGGCTTTTTATAGGTTAAAGACCTTGTTGGGCCTTGGACTGTTTATACCTGCTACCACCATGACATCCGTGGTCACGTGGTCAGACGGCGATACCAAAAGATAATGACAAGTCGGAGAGATTGGGCGATTGAAATTTATAAAATTATGGTCCACGCTCACTTGTTTATCATCGATTTCTTCCGAAAAACATGGAAGCAGCTAGTATGGACTCTTAGCATAGCAATTTTTCACGACCTACAGTAGACGTGATAGCTCATGAAATTTTAACCACAATTCTAAAATACATTTTCGATTCAAAAAGATTATTAAGTAGAGTTGCAATATCAACCACCGTGCAGCATAATCTCATGATAATTCGGCTACCTCGGGTTGCCGGCTTTTAGATGAACTACTTTTGACTACCTGTAAAAACTACACTCTGTAAAAATGATTACGTAAGTGATAGGAGTTTCTCGCAATGATTTTCGACGCACTTATAAATTTTAATATATTTTACCAAAACATGCATGAAAATATTCATTTTTTCACTCATTTGGTATAAGATAATGTCTACTTAAAATTTTACACCTGAAGAAAGGGTATTCCTCGATTCTAAAAAGAAGATAATTATAAGGTTTTTAAGACTGTGGAATGACCGTTCATAAAATATTCTGTTTCTTCATTTACTAACGTTATTCGTCAAGTTTACAATAGGACTCAAATCCACTGCCAAATTTTATGACGCCCATATGGTCTCCTCTTAATTTCGTAGAGAAATCTATGACCATCCGTAAACGGAAAATACGCAGCTTGAAGCTTGGGAAACCTGACTGCAAGTGTAACGGTGGGTCGGGGTCAAAATTATTCGAGAATCGGAAATTTTTTTACGACCGAACTATACTCTTAAGTAAAAGATTTTAAGAAGACGCCATCCTCTCCCGAATGAGTGAAAGAATGAATATTTTCGTGCACATTTTCCAAGAAATATATTTGAATATATAAAGGCATCGAAATTCAATGAGAGAAACTCATAGCACTTAGGTAGCAAATTTTACAGTGTAGTTTTTACAGGTAGTCGCAGGTAGTTCATCCAGAAGTCGGTATCCTGAGGTAAGCGAATTGTCTTGAGATTATGCTTCACGATGGTTGATATTACAATCCTACTTAAGCCGTCTTTTTGGATCGAGAATGTATTTGAGAATTTCTGTTAACATTGCATGGGTTAGCACCCCCACTTTACGTACATTTGTTTTACGCGGCACGGCCTTAACGAAAAACAACTCCACACCGGAGCCTAGATTAAGCAAACCACCCCAATGTTCCCAGGGCCGGAGCCTTTAGCTACTGAAGCGGACGGTTTGCAGGCCAGCAAGCGTATCGGGGAAATTAGTCGGGGGGAGAGAGAGAGATGTCTGTCGTAGGCAGTCACGAGGCAGGATTTTCCCTATTTTTAAGGTTGCCATATACAAACGGTCGGCAGTGAAGGGTATGTGTTAGGATTAGGTGCCATGATGCATTATGGCTTATGTTGGTACAGTCCTAGCGGGCAGGCGACATTATTATCTCACTTCTGACCTTAGCTTTATAAAATGCCTTTTCCGTTACTTCCAACTTACGCGATATAACCATCAAGAGCACTTTAGAATGATATCTAACTCACTGTCTTCGCGGTTGCAACCTAGGTGCACTGACGGTTTTTCTCTTGTTACCTAAGAATCACACTTTTACTGAAGTTATGTCGCTTTTCAGTGATACCTCGGTCGATTCTTTGCGATAGATTGCAAGTAGAACTAGTTTCTGGGCAGTCAGGTGAGATCTTTTAAGCCCCCTAACAGTGTAAAATTTCGTGGAGTCTGATTAAGAAGGTTCATGCCTAACTTGCCCCTCGAGGCATCGGACTGTTTGTGAATTTGGATAAACCGTTCTGAGTACGCGTACGGAAATGGCCTACGCTGATTTTTGACTCATCACCTTCGGTTTCTGATGGCTTATATATGTATATATTGGTAAACGGGCGTCCTACGAAATGCACTTTGGGAACGAAATAATCCTAAACTATGACTGCGCTATGTTGATGACACAATTGTCATTGTCAAGAAAAACCAGGGAGAGCTGCTTCAAACGAATTACAACTCCACATTCCCAGGAATCAAGTTTACTTTCGAAATGGGGGTTGATGGACCACTCCCATTTCTGGATGTCCTTGTATGCAGAAAACCTGATAAATCTCTCCACACTCCAGTTTACGCAAAGAAACACATTTGAAGGTTATCTTGCACTGTGAGAGTAACCATCTACAGCCTGCTACATCGAACCGAAACACACTGCTTTTGTGAAGCTGCAGTGACATACCTCTTCAAATTATTTTTCCACATGACGTTATGCGTCAGTGCATGAACCATGAACTCAAACAGGAAGGTTTTTCGAAAACTACGGCATCCAGACACCAGAAAATTCACTTGGTGGACTATCTCGTACGCTAAAATCTATCCGAGCTCATCGAAAGACAGCTGAAAAGGCATCAGATACACGTAGCACACCAATCCGCAACTATCTGGCGTACACAGCTTGCACGCCCTAAGGACAGGGTTGGCTATCTCGATGGAAAGGGTGTAGTCTACGAGATCCCATGCGCCAGTTGTGGCGCCGTCTATTGTGGCCAGGCTGAGAAGTCCGTGTTAACCCGTATAGATGAACGTCAGTTGGTGGTGAAGAGACGAGACCATATATCTCAGCAGGGTGTGCACACAGTGGACACCGGACGCAAATTTTCATGGAGAACACACGCATTGTTAGCGTCTGGTTAATAAGAAAAGATCGCAAACTCCTGGGAGTAATGCACTCATACGAGGCATGCATCGATTGGCGTATAGGCTTAGATGCCACGTACAAATTCCCCGGGGACAACTGGAAGCAAGCGCAGCCAATCCCGAGAGGATTGACGCGCATTGACGCAGGACTCGGCCAACCGTGAAATCACTTGTTCGTCATGGTAAAATGGTTAACTAAGTCTGACGACGAGCTGGGGAACCAGCCTCGAAAATCTAAGCAAAAAAGGTTATTTTATTCCCAACGAATCTCAACTATTTCGAATTTATAAACGGAACAAGGGAGTTCCGTAAGAAAGATCGGTGAGCACCCCAAACATTGTATATATATATATATATATATATATATATATATATATACATATACAAACTGTCGTATTGAAGACTACAAAATACCTCGGTATGAGCGATCTACACTTTCATGTCATGCCAAACCGGAGAGTATGCATTCACGTTAACTGAACTGTCTGAAACCGGATCGAAAACTCATAGTAGAGCTCTGGCCATAAGGTAAACTCAGGAGTGAAGGAGTCAGTCTGAGTCGCCCTGTCTGCTTTTCCTCTTTGACCTAAGTAAATACTTGTCTTTTTAATAAAATCCAGGAGTGCGGCTGTTAGTCTCTGTGAAACCCCTCGAGAAGATTCTAGTCTGGAAGTTAAATATAACGCAGTCAGCTCATGTGAATGGACACCACCGTTGCGTACGTCTAACTAATCCAAATAGGAGCCGACAAAGAACGATATCGTAGCCCGATGGTAGAACGGTTAACTCATCGTCTTACACGAGCCAACGTCGGCGAGCCTAGGGTCTGCTCATCAGTGTCGTATCTTCTATCTGGGTGTGATCGATTGGGGAATGACAACTTATCTGGGTACAGCGATCCCGACCTCACTCGAGTTAGTTTATTTCCAAAAATACTGCCAGGAAGCAGTATTGACAAAGACCAAGGTGAATAGAATGCTCGTTTCTGATCGTAATCTAATGGTCTCATCAGAGAGTCGCAAGCCGAATCAGGACATTCCCACTCGCGCAGCATCTAGCAGCCGTCGTTTGGAATGCTGAGGTTCATGCGAAAATGGCATTTGCTGGTCTGCAGTAAGCGGTAGGTAGGGATGTTGGACTGCCACATAACCAAGAACGTAAGACACGTCCAGATCCACCACAAACTACTGACAGCAGATTCTATCGCTGGCGATGGTGGCTTTGAGCATTTATCAAGCGCAGATGAGCTGTTTCGTCAAACTCAGATAAGACCGGCTCCACAAATTATGTAAACGTCGGCCGCTTGAACGAAGGAAGCAGGCAAGTTAAAACCTCCTCAGCGCAAAGAATTAGACGCAGCGCCACCCAAATCAGGTGGGAAACTGTTTCCACTCAACCATAAACACAGTAACCGGATATTTTGCGGCAGGGCCGGCTGGCACAAGGTCGACAAATTCAACAATTTTGCGTCTGCTGCTGTTCGAGTTTACACGTCCGTTGCCCTTGAGAGTTTTTTTGATTATATTTTTTTAAAAAACGAAACGTCTGCTGATGGACACAGATGAGAGCGCTGTGCGCTGTTGCGTTCAGCTTGCAAATGATGCCTTTCGCCCAAAAACCACCGCATCAGCTGAGTCAGCACGAAAACCACGCTGTTGAAACACCTTGATGAAACTCGTGTAGACACCTGTAGGGAGCTTCTACTGAAAATTCTCTGCTTTGATATTTTGTGCTCTGGATTATCGTGACCGACGTGATTTCAACTTGTAGCGCAGTAGTGGGAGCCTCGCCAGATGACCAGTCGACATGGGTTCGAACTCGGGATGAGTCAGTACCCGCGTTTGAAGTGACGATTGGCTACTGGCGGCTGATAAGCCAGAAACCATCCTCCCGGCGTGCTTTCAGTTCGTCGGTAGCACTTCTCGATTGCAGACTCAAGAAACAGGACTGAATCATTCGCCATCATGCTACGAGCAAAAAATCCGGTGAATACTACACCAGAGGATCGTAATTCCTGTAGTCCGTGGTGCACTCTGGTGCTACAAGGACCATACAGGTCCAAAGGCGTGGTTCAGTCCTGTTACTAGAACCGCCACAGTCCAGTTTAATGCCTGCGCGGTAATTTGTGTCGGAATAATTTGTCTCGACAGGAGGCATCCTCAACTGAAACGCATTCGACGAAGCGCTACACTGTGAATTATTCGACCTGCAGACTTGAAGGCAAGTCCTCGTGCAAGTCTGACTGCAAGTGGACCCCGAGATCCGTTGACAACGTCCGAGGTATCGTTGATACAGGAAGATGTTTGCAGAATCCATTCACTTATCGTTGGATATTTTTCTTGTTTTGTCCAGCCCTTACTGAATCACAGTTTAGCCGTTCACTTTAAATACCCCTCAGAACTTTTGGGTTTAGAACAAGTGTCCCTCAGTTTACCGCAAAATTAGAATGTCTTCTTCAGGCTGCTTTGCCCGTCTAATTCATCAGGACAGTTTTTGCATTCATTTTCCAGTTTGTCACATCCGAAAAATTGCTGTATTATAAAGCCGAATAGCCAATAATTATGTCGTTACAACTTTCTTTTAGAATAAGGCAATCGATTTTATCAAGGAAAGCCCTCAACAACCAACCCAAAAGGAGAAAATATGGAAAATAACCAATGTGTTATTGTTATAATGCGCGGGAATATATTCGACGACTTGGTAGTCAGTGTCTTCTTAGCCCTCCAAATGCCATGGCCACCGCACCAAACCATCTTAGCGATAATTATCACAAGCATCGTCTGGGGATGGAGTCGGCGTCTGTGATGCTTGAAGAAGAAGGGCGCATTATAAGAGCTGTTGAGTACCGTAGTGCAGACAATCAGAGCTAGCACTGGTAGAAAGTGGACATTCGGGACTGATAAAGACAGTAAGGCGAACGAATGCAGACACCGGTTTGGGATGTTTGTTGAGACGTCGATTGATGAGACCTAGTGCCCCCATCTGGGATGCAATGTGCTTTCACGGTTCCAGCTCTGTAAAAATGGCCTAAATCTGCCCAGATGTTGCGGCTCCATGACAGGCCACGCCCCTCCAGGCCCTCTTTGTGCCAAACGAACGATTGTATGCCAGCGAGTCGAAGCAGTGTTTTCGATGGCCACTTGTCCCGTTATGTTTCGGATCAGTTTACTACACCTGGAAACTTGTACCCACACAGAATTTGATGGAAAATGTGAGTATAAAGTATCCATGGGTCAAAGCCACCACGCCAGCCACCCGCATGTAATTGCATTCGCCGGGACCCACCTTCCCCCTGGCGCCGACTGGAATTATGGTGTTTCACCCTCCCCCTCCCCTACCCTCCCCTCTCCAAACCCAAGCTACAGATTAATTATCTATTTGCCCCTATCTTTTGCATTCATTACTTCAATAGCCATATAAATGTACAGGCCTGAAGAGAATTTATCGAAAGCAAACGTATGCTTGCCAAATTGCCTTTTGAGTATAAAGTATCCATTTATGATGATTTTCTGGTGCGGTTAGAGACTAGGCGGTCACAGGCGAATAGTGTTCGCGAACCGGCTCTGACTGCGAGCAGCATAAGGGCGCTACGTCTTGTCCTGAAATCCGAGCCCAGACCCCTCACGATCCGCCACCGACTGAGGGGTAGCCAGTAGTTGAAAACTTTGCGAATAAAAGTCAGGCAGGCGAGACTGAAAGAGTAGTAACGGATAATCCACCACAAGGTGTCAATAATCCGGTTCGAACCGTCTACACAGTAAACAAACAGAGTGGAAGCTGGACTACCAGGTGGGAGAAAGGATCTCTAGGATATAATTTGTGGCTGAATCTAGATGTTTACGTATGTCGGGTTCGTTTCTCAAAGGGTAGACTCTACAGCAGGAGGGCAACATCCACTTCCTCTATCACATGCAAGCTCACCGACAGTCCACTATTAGGCAACTACTCTCACAAGGCTACTCTTGAGTTTCTACACTTTGGCCACCGATTTGTATGCGCGCCAACTGTTAGGTGAAAATTTGCATCAGACTTGTGCAATTGTTCGGTCCCGCCTCTTAACCGTCTATAGTTGAATCATACCGGAGTGGTGCTTACTGACCTAATCCGACCGAAAGGGCAAAATGTGATCCTTTGCTTTGGCCTAAAATCTCCAATCTGTGGTTTGCGTTATCAGATGCACAGCGACAAACGATCATTTTCCGACAAGGGTAGGAGAGAGGGTTGCGGCCATTTACGACTAATTTTCAATCAGCAGTCTACTTTCCAATCTGGAGCAAACTGAGATCTGATTTGAGATTAATTTTCTCACAGAAGTAGACTCCCTGCGAGGTAGGATATTGGACAAAGTCGCTATACCAGAAGTACAAGGTCATCACGCAGTCAGTACGGATCGGTGAAGGCCACTTCAGGGACACTTGACCTACTCTAACCCCCAGCCGGAGAGAGGTGAGCTTATGCTCCAACTGGCAGAGCAGCTAGCCTAACGAAAAACTGAACGCGAATTTAAATTTATGCATGCCGGGTCAATTTGGGTAAATAAAATAGGGTCAGATGTGGTTATGTAGCCGCACCTGAGGTAAACAAAAACCAGTCGCCTCTAATACGGGAACGGTGGTAATAGGGGCTTTTACAGATACGGTCGGTGAACGCACAGGCGACGAGGTCAAATAATTGCATGCAAAAGAAAATTTATTGGGAATACGCGGCTGTACTTTGAGCCGTTGAGAAATAGTTGCCCTTACCCCTAACCCTAACTCCTACCTTCTTACCCGTGCTCCTAACGCTAACCACCTAGTCCACCTCCCAACCCTTACTCCTAAGCCTTAACATTAACCCTTAACCTTAACTGTCTGAAAAGTTGACCCGAAAATTCATTTCTCCGGAACAAACAATGAAATTCTCTTCCTCGACACCCTTTTACGTCAGTGAGAAACTGGGCAACTGAAAACCGCAATATTCGGAAGACCTAGCAACTGATGCACTTCAACAACATCCTGTGTCTGTACACTATTCCCAAGAGCTGAAACACACTGCGACACTCCAGCCGACAAAAGAGCTGAACGACTATACCTTCATAACCTCTTCCAGGCAAATGGATACCTGGGCCATCTCATTAAGCAAAGAAGTCGCCAGGAGGTTTCTGAACGGTCATGGCCCATCGATCCCAGACAAAAACTGGTCACCGCTTGATGCACCTTAAGGACCCACTGATGGAGATTGCGACCATGTTAGGGAAACCCGACGAAAATTGCAACCAGCTTGGAGGCTAGATCCGAACTCTCAGCTTACGAATCACATTGTAGAGACCGGTCATACCTTTAAGGAACACCCATCTTAGGCAGGGGCACATCAAGGCGGGAATAAATCACACTAGAGGCGTAGATTTTAGAAGCCTTAAATCTTGCTGTTCTCAGATAGCCCCTATTTTGGCACATTTTATCAGCATGTCCTTTATGGAATCCAAGATTTATGACGCCTGTCGTACAGTACGATCACTCTTCGCCCTAAAAATCCACAATTTTTTTGTTTTAAACCTCTTCGCCTCATTGCCTGCTCCTCCGCTTAACGAGTTGCCTTAGATGTTATTATATCCGTTTTCTCCAATTTTTCTGATTATTTACAACCTGCATATAAATTCAGGGGTGATACCTCAGACTTAGTCGCGTTTGTGGTCTACTCTGCCCTGGCAAATGTAGACAAGCTTTGCCGTGCGTAGCGTGTGCAATTCATGACTACTCCTCCGCTTTCAATATTGTCCCGCGCCATCTTCTCCTTACCAAAACATCCGCGTGCGATTCTCCTGGCTGGGCTGTCTCTTGGCTCAGTGATTCTTCTACTTCCCGCATTCAATTTGTCCAATTCAGCAAGCGGAAATCTGCCACCCTTTCCAATAATAGCGAATTTTGTAAGATTGCATTATATCCCCTCACATCTTCCCTCGCCACACTGATGACCTGACTGTATGCTAAGTATGCGGGCGATATGTTCGATGGTCATCCCTGTGACTAAAAGGTCTGAAAACGTGGGCCATGCCAGTGCCAGCAAACCATGGCCCTTGCGGCCTGCCCGTAGATGCGCTTGCGCTCCCGCTGGGTATACAGGTGGTGGGCATGACTGCTCAGTCACTATCCTCGTCCTTCCGGCCCCTATTGGGGTGTTGTTATTGTTGTTGCTGAAAAATGCTGGTAAAGTGTATGTTGTGGACCAGGGGATGTGAAGTGGAACGCCAAGGTGCGGGCTCGACCGTGCCATCCACCTGCCCCCTCCCCCGCCTCCGCTCTTCTTGACTTATCGGATCCAGGTGGAGGAGAGAGTGCGGTAGATGCTGTGAAAGTCTACATTCACGATAAACTGTTATGTATACAAAGCAGACGGTTAATTGGAAATAGGACGTGTACTGAGTACGAAAGACAGCACAGGTGAGGAGGCTTGTGGAAACAGCCGGGTGTATGGCAAGGGGGACTGTCATAGGCTGGTGGGTGGCCAATCAGCACAAAGAAGGTGTGAACAGGGGGGCTATGACCTTGATTGTTCGCTTGTCACGCGGTTGTGGCATGATGTCCTGACGGCCCGGGCTGCATAAGCCACATCCCGTACAAGTCACCGTCCCTGCTCTCATCTTGCAGTGTAGCATACGGTGGACATCGTCGGCACGAAGGCCTAACTGTCGATTATCATTATAAAAATCAGACACATCTCCAGTTTCTAAAGGAGAGTCTAAACCACCTCTCAGTATGGTAGAAGGAAAATGGTCTCCTACTGAATAAGCAGAAATCAGTTCAGAGTGTTTTTCGGCTGTGATTCTCTCCCAGATCTGAATCCGTGGTCATTCTTCCCAATGAGGTATCCTCTTCCTAGTAACTTATTGTTACCCTAACATCAAATCTTTCATCATCCCTTTGTATTGAAATCCTTTTCACTAAAATTCGGAATCTTCTTTATTACATTAGTCGTTTACTTTCCTGCCATATGCCTCAACCCCCTAATCTGAGGATTCATAAATGCCTCTTTTCCCTCTAATTCTTTATTGTTCTCCTGCTATTTTTCTTGCTTTGCTTAGGAAAAATATACCGGTTTTAAACGTTTCCTCCGAATGCTCTCATCTGCCGCTGCGTCTCTTATGCCATTTTAGTTCGTATGATAACATAACGACATTTCACAACATTCAAGTAATTCGCTGATCTAATCCTGGATGATATTGCCCATCCCTTTCACTCAGATCAGATTGTCGCGAAGTCTTTTCGCTCCATGCGCCGTGGCTTCCGACATGTCTCTCGCCATATGCATATCAGCATTCCGTATTGCCACTATAGCACGATATCTTTCGTTTAAAGAGGCAGAATTGCAAAAGCTGAGGCTGGAAGTGTTCCCGTTATCAGTGCACATGTTTTCTGCAAGTCATTAAAGTAATTTGTTAATCTACCTTCTGGCCACAGTGATTGGTACTCCTTTTTGCTGAAAATTCAGAGTGATTCTTCGAAAAGAAAGTGTATTCCTCTTTTTTTCTCTGTCACTACCAAGGGTCTGCAACCTCCTGCGGCCTTTACTATCCCGTATCATTACAAACGTAAAGACAAGGACAAGACGGTCACATCGAATTTAAGAAGACCTAACGGGCACTGCGTGACGACGAACTCGCCCTAAGGGGAGGCGAAGGCCCAATCATTTCCAATTAAGGTGATGATTGGTAATGCCCGCCAAAAAACAGCCAAAGGCCGAGGCAGCGAAAAAGACAAGAATTGATCGGCTCAAGGTCAACTGACTCCTTCATACATGTAAAATTCTCGTCGATTTCGGCATGAAACGCGCTGAATATGGAGAGTTGGCCAAGAGTGTCAAAATGTCAGTATTAAAATGACTCAGTTCCTGTGATCTCTTTCTCCTTCACAACTCAGAAAGAACTACCGGCATTTGTATCCCACATGTCTTGCTTTTCTTTGCTCTGTCTTTCACCTTTGTCGAAAATGCTGCTCTCATGCTTCGTTGTAGCAACAAAATGCAATATCCGTTGTCTGTTCAAGGTATCAGTCGAGTTATGCGTCACGCAAAACCCCCTTGCGAACTTTTTGACTAAATCATTTATGGACTTCTTCAAAATACCTTTTTCCGGTTTTACCGCTTTCAGACTGATCACACTTTTCAGCATTACAGTCAAGGTCCGCCCCACTGTCTGCAGTGGGTTAGTTTCTAGTTAAAAAGCGAACTACACCACTGCTTTCTAAAAACCGCCCTACGGGAAATCGCATCTAGTAGCCAGGGTTGTAGCCCCTGGTTGTCTATATGCCGGTGTTTTGATTCTCGTCACCACAGCGGTGTGAATTTTGAGGTGTCGCCCCTTGACGCGTGCAGTATAGTTGTGGTTCGGTTTTGGCGCCAGGTGCCTCATTTGACCTTGACAACGCGCGCGCGCGTGTCATCATACGCTTCTGTCTTCATGCTCTTGATCGCTTGACCCCTCTGCGGCATGCCAGTTCCAGCCAGGGCGACTGGTCTCGTGGTAGGGGCCGGTTTCCTGCTCAGGCATGCCTTTGGCACAAGTCCGCACGCGCCGACAATCTCACGCGTGCAGCTCCCACGATGATTGGTTGATCAGCAGTCCGATCTCATCCTGCTTCGACGTAGTCCCCCGCAGTCTACATTAACAGGAATCTTCTGGAAGAGAGTATCAAAAGGGCGGGGCAGACTGACGGCGGATAATTCCTGGTGGCAAGGGAAGGGTGTAGGACCCCACGTGGCCGGCAACTCCAACATGTACACTAAAATTCCGTGTGAGCGCAAACATTACTCATTATTCAGCGTTCCTATTAGTAGAAATTTCCTGGGCTTCCTGACTGAATGTAAACCTGCTAGCAGGCGTTTTCTGTTATTTCGAAAATTACTTTTTGTCTGTTTTTAAATTGTCGCGCACACTTTCTTTGCCATATGGCAGTAAACAATAAGACTTTCGGCAAAAATGTATGTATCTTCTGTGTTTTCTTGAATTCCGCCTGCTCTTCGCTCCTAGTATTACCCCACCCGTAAAACCCCTCTACTACCATTCAACATATGACACGGTTCACGGGATATCTCAAGTTGGTTGGGGTCCTACATCCTGCAGTTGCTATTCTGTCTTTTCAAGCGTCGTCAGTCAGTCATACCCAGGTTTGAATGAGCTGGGATTCGAACCCGGATATTTTGACCATTGCTGGTCGATGTGCGACTCCCGGTCGGATCTTACATTTCGGTTAGATCGCAGTTGGTAGCGAGGAATGGGGAAGTGGACGGCGACCTTAACCCTAATCCTTACATTAACCCTAACCCTAACATCGACCTTAAAGGTCAACCGTTAACCCTAATGGCAACCCTAACCCCAACCCTAATCGCAATCGTAAACGTAACCGTAGCCTTTAGAAATAGCCGCAGTTGTGAAACCTAATCATAATACTGAAGCCTATTCGTACGCTCAAATCCTAACCGTAACCCGAAAACCTAAGCCTAAAGGCATAACCCTAACCCGAAAATCGGAAACTATAAACCGGTACCCTAATCCGAACCTCAAGCGTAAGACAGAAGCTAAATGGGTCGGATGTGATTATGGAGCCCCACAAAAAGTAACCATCGGGTGATGGCACCCAAAAAAATCCGCCTAACCAAAGCAGCCTGTCTTACGGGACAGGTGGTAATAGGGGTTGTATGCGTGGTGGCTGGTCGTGATGTACGATACTAGTCGACAGAAAGCCTTATTTGAACAGGTGAATGATCGAAGTCGGCTCGCTCTCCGTTCCGTGATTACAAAATGGGTCGCCAAAGGCATTATAATGGTAACGGACGAGTAGAAGGCGTATAATCGTCTTCCCTCAGTAGGTTATCTACATTTCTCTGTTAACCACTCAAAGAACTTTAAGGTCCCTACCACCAGACGACACACCAATGCCATTGAGGCATACTGGAGTAGACTGAAAAGGAAACTCCACGAGGGAGGCCCTATATGTGGTCGAGCTGTGTGGGCCCACGTAGACGAAGTACAGTATCGTCTTTGGTTTGGCCTCAATGTCATGTCTTTGACAGACGCCTGGGAACTGTTCATGTCCCATGTTGTGCCGACCTATCCTATTTAAAAGTGCTTTTGTTTTTTAATAAACTGCCTTAGTGCGAATGTATGCCGTATAATCAGGTGTACGTGTGTAACGATGGGGGAGGTTGGGTAACAGCGACCATCGTCCATGTAACCTCCTGCGATGTTCGTTCGGCCAACCCATGTTAGGCTGTCGCGGAAAGTCGAAGTAGTGCGTGAAAGTAGGCCTGCAATGGATGAGATAGTCTGAAGGCGTTTTAGTCCATTTTTAAAGGTATTATTTCTAGGTAACGGATTTTTTTGGGTGCCATCTCCCGATTGTTACCCCACAAAATAGTCCCAGCAAACAAACGTCCCCGCCACCAGCAATACGAGGTCTGGCTACCAACTGCGATCTAGCCCTTATATTTCGTAGCCGCACCTGCAATAGACAAGCCCCAGCCGTCTGTCGTATGGGACCCGTGGTAATGGGGGGTTTAACGCTAACCCCTAACTCCTAATAGGTGCGACTACGAAATAAGACCTAACCCGACTGCCTTTGATGGCTCTAGATTGATCCTCAACGCGAAATGGAATGCGAATGTCCAGTCGTCGGATCGCTGAAAGCAATTTATTACAACAGGAATTTTCTTTTTGCTGTTTGCTGGCGGCTACCGTAGGGCCTGAAACCTGTCCTGCTGGACGCAGGTCGGATTCACATGCGCTTGGGTATTCTTTCCCTCCCCCGAATCTCCTTTCTACGCAGTACCTATTCATACATCTAAACAAGCACGTGACGCGAACGCGATCTCTTCTTCTTATGTCTTGTAGAACACCGCATTTTATTGCCTAAAATGTCCCCTATTGCGCCACAGTTCTGGGCAGGGGGGGGGTGCTGCATATATCTGTGCCCGGCCCACTTTCCGCAGTGGACAAGATAAGTAAAAATGACAAATAGTTTGTTTTTCTGAACAGTCCAACAGGCCCCAAAAATGGTCTTTCGGGAGACTACAGGTTATTATTAAATGTGCGCATTTGAGCGTCCACTAGAACTCTTAAATTAACAGCAAACGGTCCGGTTAAGAAAATGGGACCCACCTAAACTAGGACCCTACCGCCTCATTCAATGTCACCTGGTGAGAGGAGTCTTCGGAAATTTCGAATGTCTTAGAATTTACAAATGGGGAACTTGCTGCTGCATTTTAGAATAACGGCCAACATTTCATGAGATCGGTCACACACTGCAGGTCGTACAGTTTGCGTATTTTCGGCGGACTGCACAATCTGAGGTAAATTATTGTCTTCTTTTAGAGCTAGAATTCAGGAATGGTCTGCAACAGAATTAGTGGGGAAGATTTCAAAAAGATCCGTCTTGTCAACCATTAACAACCCTTGGTGCTACAGATATTACGCCTCCGTTATTATGAAAGTCCACCTAGCGCAAAAAAACCCCCCAAAGGCCGTCTTCCATTTTGGATGGATAAGTCAAACCTTCTGCGCTCCAAAATGCGACAGTGGAGACTGTCGACGTCGTTGCTGATACAGTCCGAAAGGCGAGTTGCAGGAAGAAGAAGAAACTGAAGAAGAGGAAAAAGACTCGATTGTTGGACTAACAACTCTTTCCGTCTTCCAGCAGAGATAGTTTTTTTCTTCTCAATTCGCGTATTTGCCAGAGCCAGGAGACCGAGAGTAAGCTCATCTACAAATGTTTACTCTCCGAAAGATCCTGACCGTATCGTGGAAGACACGTCGAGGAAGCATCACCCTATTTCGACATCTGGTCTTCCACGCGCAAACAGTGCTCAACGAAGCCCCACAGAGTGATAACACGCGTGAGTCATCGGAGCTCAATCTTGCCATGGCCTGCACGTCCACTCCGTAGATATATCCAGTCGGAGATTCTACTGAAGAGCGGCAACCGGTACTACGACGGCGTAATTGACAGCAGTGTTCACTTCAGCACACTGCGATGAATGCAGTACGCAAAGCAATGACGCTGATTCTATTATGAAACGGTGGTAGAGGCAGAAAACGTTGACCATCCCCTACATATTGTATCCTTTTCTCTCGATCCCGCAGTTCAGCGTGACTTACTTCCTTAAAGCCAACATAATTTAGATCTGCCGAAAAACATTCATGATATCTTGCCCCGACTGACCCTTACTTTATGCCGGTCAGTGCTTCCATCGTGTCTTAATACCAAGTGATATCAAAAGGGATTTCGTAGACTTTGAGGTTAGAATTTCCCCATCCCCGTCCTTGAAGCTGTTGCATGCTTTCGCGCGAGCTGCATTCCCTCGAGGCATTTCCGCACGGCAAGATTTCAGTATTAGGATACTGCAATTGGTAATCGCTTATTGGTTTTTAAATCGTAAGCATGCATCTCATAGTATTCTTATGAATGGCCACTGTCCTCTACACGTGGGAGTTGCACAAGACGAACTCGGGGGGGGGAGGCAGATCAGAATACGGCACGTGGCACTGGGCTGTGCGCCCACAGTAAATGCCAGGTCGGGTCAGTAATCTGCGCGTAATACCCTTATCAGATGACTGACCGGCAAGAAGACTGGAAAAGGTAATAAAAACGGAGCTGATGCGGCATCTTGAAGAAAACCATTTGCTCGGATTGCATCAGCATGGATTTCGAAGGGGTCGATCCAGTCTTACTAACCTGCTAGTATCCATGGAGAGCTGGACGAAATCAATCGACATGGGCTTATCAGTCGAGGCCGTGTACATAGACTTCAGAAGGGCTTTTGACAGTGTTCCACACAGACGACTTATATTTAAACTACGTCAAGTGGGTGTGAATGGAAATCTGCTGAAATGGTTAACCGATTTTCTTACGGGCAGATCTCAGCGTGTGTGTATCGGTAACGCTAAATCGAAATGGGCAACCGTTCACATTGGCGTTCCACAGGGAAGCGTTCTCGGTCAAATTCTGTTCTCATTATTGTGAACGACTGCCTTAACTGTCTGAACTGCGAGCGCGTAATGTTTGCCGATGATCTCAAATTGTGGAAATCAATAGAGAAGCCGGAAGACTCGCTACAGTTACAAAAAAATCTGTATTGCTTGAAACAATGGTGTGATGAGCGGTGTCTTAACTCCAACCCAAACAAATGCCAACTTATCCAAATACGATCTAGCAAAAGGAGGCCGTTGAGATTTGAAGCTCACCACTCTATAGGTAACCAATTGAGTGAGCGAGTTAAGACGCCTCGGTGTGTGAATTACGTCAATTCTCACACCATCGTCTCACTGCGCCAAGTTATCAAAGAATGCTAAGGGTATGCTAGGCGAGATTAGAAGATCCTTCCTCAATCCTTAACAATCTTAACGGCCGAATCTTTGGGAGGTTTGGTCGACCAAGGTTGAAATATTGCGTTCAGATCCCTGGACGAAACAAGATTACGCCCTATTGGAGAACGTACAACTAAGAGCGACCAAGCTGGTCGGCGGATTAAGTTGCTTACCTAATGAGAGACTCCTGGAAGAACTAAAAATACAGAAGGGATATGATCATGGCCTTTAGAATCGTCCGAGGGCTAGAGTGGGCTTTCCAGTTTGACGATTTCTTCGAAATGGCGCGGACGACAAATCATCGAGGACGCAAATACAAATTGAAGCCAAAAACTCGAATTTCGGGTCAAATTCTTCGCCCACCGGCTGGTTGAGGGATGGAACAAACTCCGTTGTCTTAGCGGAAAATGCTGAGACCTTCAAAAGAAGACTAGATAAATGTATGCTGGATGGTCAAACATTTACACGATACCAATGACTGGCATAACTGTTGTGTAAATATGCGCAAGTTTTTCATCTGTCTATCAGTAAATAGGGTTTTCCAAGGCTCTGCCTCCATCCATCATATATACCGAATTATACTGAATAATTACCTCCAATACACGTGATGAAATTGCACCAATTAACGACACGAATGTCGACCATCAAACAGTCATCACACCAAGTATAACGATTCCTGATGAAGGGAGGGGGGAGGGAGGGAGAGCCGTGAATATTCATGGGTATGCGGTAGCGTGTCGACTGCATCCCATAAATACAGCAGCTCCTCGTGCATGAACGACCCGTACCTGCTTTTGCCTCTGATGATGGGTTCGAGCAGGAATCGGGAAATTCAGGCGAATAAAACTCTTGTCACAGCGATCATGTCTCATTCACGACTGATTCCTGGGACTCACCTCTTCGGTTCCATAGAAACAGGCCTATATTACCAATATATTGATAATATAGGCCTGCGCATCAACCTTGAAGGAGAGGCAAATCGCTTTGAGATGGATATGAATGGACTGAAGTGAGTCAAGATAAACGCCTTTATAGGAGATGAAGATGCGATCACTGGGACAAGAAGTTTATTGGCCTGACGTTTCGGGTTCTCACTCGAACCCATCATCAGAGACATTCGCAGATAGAGGTGAAGGTGACACCAGGAGTGCAGTATTTATAGCACGTGGCTGCCGTGGGACCGTATGCGCACTGCAATTAACAGTTCTCACAATCGCCGCTGGGGTCGTAATTGATGCGGCTGTGGCTTGGCGGTCCGAGTCCGAGTTGTTAATTGCCGCGATTTCGTCATCCGTGCTCGATGCTGGTGTGACGATTGCTCGGCAAACTGGCTCACTGTCACCGTGATAATTGCTCACCCGCGCCCTCCCCACGTGACTGATTCTCCTGCCCAGGGAAAATCGCAATACGGAATAGGCCACCGGGAGGTCATTGTGTTTGTTGATGGACTGCGGGCCTGAGAACCATGACTCAAGCAGCTCGCGGCTCACGCGGTTGTCACCCCTTGCGAGGATTTCGGCCTCTTGAAATTTGAAATTATGGCCGGGTCCCGTCGAGTGTGCCGCCACCGGAGAGTTAGCGTCTCCCCGCCTCACTGCTGCTGCGTGCTCGGCAAGTCGCGTACGGAGTAATCTCCCAGTTTCTCCGACATAATTGCTTTGTCCGCAACTACACCAGATCCGGTAAACGACTCCAGACGTTTCTTGCCGTGGCAGCGGGTCTTTTGGCCTCATTACTTGGCGCCTAATGGTTGCTTCCGGCCTGTGTGCAACCCCAACTCCAAGTGGAGTGAGAAGACGACTGACGGCTTCCGAGACGTTCTTCACGTACGGAAGAGCCCGCCAAA
>CACRXP010000048.1:1495946-1522965 GCA_902702965.1 Spirometra erinaceieuropaei | reverse complement strand
CCACGGCAGCCACGTGCTATAAATACTGCACTCCTGGTGTCACCTTCACCTCTATCTGCGAATGTCTCTGATGATGGGTTCGAGTGAGAACCCGAAACGTCAGGCCAATAAACTTCTTGTCCCAGTGATCGCATCTTCATCTTCTGAACTGCTACCTGGGACTCCCCTGTTCGCTTCTATCAGAAACGCCTTTATGTTTGCTCCCTGGGTTTAAGAAGATGCAAAAAATACCAGTCCACCATCGCCACAGTCTGTTGGTTTAAGGTTGGACTGCCTCTATCCCTAACATATATACTGAATTAAACTGAATGGTGACAGTGAGGGGGAAGAGAGAGTGAGGTCAGTTCTGGGGACTGCGTCTCCACGACACTCAGCGCACCTCCACTCAGTCGGGACCCGAACCACCGCTTTCTCGTGCGCGAACCGGGCTTGAAGCGTGCGCAGACGGACCGTATAGCCTTGTCGGCCACAGCGCCCGATCCCGCCCCCCCCCGCGTCTTATCCATCCTGTCTCGAAATCAGGCCCACGCGGGTGAGGAAGTTGGGGGTGCAGTGAAAGTCTACTAATACTATAAAATAATTTATGCATAAGTCACCATCCCTGCGTCCACCCTGCCTCATAGAACACGGCAAACACCATCGAAATTGACAGTCGAACTGTCTTATGGGTATGGATCGGTATTGGCCGTTATCTAAATGAATAGACAACACGGCAGAGTTAAACCGTCGTTGCCGATAACGTCCACCGCGTGTTTCACGGCAAGGTGCGGGCAGAGACAGTGACTTGCGCGTGAATTAGTGAATGTAGACTTGCGCTGCATCTGCTGCATTCTCTCATTCTCCCTCACCTGGACCGGTGTCAAGACAGAGTCAAGAAGACCGGAGGCGGGGGAGGACGCGGGTGGATGGCGCGGTCGAGTCCGCACCTTGGCGCTCCACTTCACACCCCCCCCCCCTCGGTCCACACAGCAAATGACCAAGTTTTTGACCAACAACACCACTGGGAAGAGAGGCGGCAGGGGTCCCTGTATGCACGAAATCTCCCGGCAACAGGGTCTGCCACCGCAACCCGAAATGTAGGCATATGTTATGGTGTGCAGTCCAATAACGTCTGCTACAATCCGAAACGACTCCCTTGTTGCTCCAGCACATCTACCACGTGGCTTGTTTGGGCGACACAATAGACAACACAAGCACATAGACAGGCGCATAGCAACTGCGTTCTTCAACACCTGGTCAATCGAACCGCAGTGCAATCGGGAGCTGCCAACTGGCATAGGCATGTGGCGGCCTAGCAACTGCATCCTATAAATACTACAACACCCGGACAATCCGCTAACGTCAGGCTAATAAAGCTCTTGTTCCAGCGATCATGTCTCCTTCTTCGCGACTACCTCCTGGTACTTGTCTCAACGCCTCTGTAGACAACGCCATCCGTTCTCATCCCAAAAAAGGTAAAACAATGTGAGAACTCCGTTTCGCAGGCGTCCCTGACCCATTGGTTTAAACTCGACGTGAGTTCGCGTGTGTGGGTCTCAGCTTGCTGATGTTACTCGGTCGTATGGCCGGTTGAAATGCACTCAAGTGGGCGTGAAACAACTCTCCACCTCACATATATCGATCTGCATCTACTCTGGATTAATGCGTCAGATTTTCAACAAGTACATCTCTGCAGCAGACTATGAACAATAGGGAATTCACACCGCCATAAAACCGCATCAAAAGTCCATCCCCTTCCTCCAAATCTGAACTGGGCTCTGTACTGCTGTTGCACGAATTAATTTATCTACTCTTCTTGTACAGCGATTTACATCTACTACTAGTCGCTGTACGACTGCCTGAGAGGGTTCTAGTATGAGCCCTTAAGGCACAACGGAACAAGCATGTTTCTTAATCTGATCGGTGAGCGCCCATTGTCATAACATCGGTTTTTCAAGGCGAATTTTAGAGTCGAATGCGGTGTGAGCCCGAGGGTTGCAAAGGACGATGTCCACCGTGTGCCACGGAGCAAGGTGGGTGCGGCACCAGCGACTAGCTTAAATGGATAGTAGACTTTCACTGCGTCGACCGCGTACTTTCCTCCTCCCCCCACCTCTCTGCACCCGGTGGTGTCGGGGAGGTCGGAGGCGTAACCGAGCCAGATGGCTGACAGAATTGAACCGCTTGTCCGCACTAGCCACGATGAGCCAGGTTTCCAGGCGCAAAAGGGGGCACCAGGTATGTCCTCTTAGGGAGGGGGCATTGCAGCCTGATTCTCCGTCTTACGCATCAAATCTCTTATAGTGGGGAATTGCGATAGAGTTGGGCGTAATGTCCATGTAGTAGTGCTGTAGAGATACAGGCAGTCCACCAGCGTTCTCCGTGAAGTTTCCGGATCTGGCTTCACAGCAAATTGACGAAACCCAGGTACGGTTTTTAACTGCCGCAAATGGTGGAAGTGAGACGAATCCGAAATATGGACGACTGACAATCTTTTCCGATTTTTCAGGACCCCTTACCAGCCTATTGTTGGCATCAAGAAACGACATCCACGGATACGTTACTTACAGTGGATGTGCTAACTCATGAAATGTCAACCAAAATTTCGAAATGCGCTCTCGTTTCGAAAAGATAAATTATGTAGTGTTGTAAAACTAATCATGACGCAGCATAAATCTATAATGATCCAGTTACCTCAGGGTGTCGGCTTTCGAAAGAACTTATTTTCGGCTGCATGCTAGATCTATACTCTGCAAAAATGACTACTTAAGTAGCGCGCAATTTTCTCATTGACTTTCGATGCCCTTGAAAATTCAATTATATTTCATGAAAAGCATGCATAAAAATATTCATTCTTTTACATATTCGGTAGAAAATCACGTCTTTTTCCAATTTCATACTCAAAAAAGAGTATACTTCGGTTTTAAAAAACTTTTCTAATTCCCGAATAATTTTGAATCCGACCTGCTGTTACACTTGCATTCAGGGTTTCAAAACTACCCGCTGTATATTTTCCGTGTACGGAAAACCATGCCTTTCTCTACGGTGTTAAGAGGAGATCATATGAGGTTCATAAAATTAAGCAGTGGATTTGAGCAATATTGTTAACTTTACAAGCCACATTCGTAAATGCAGATACATGACATTTCATTAACAGCCATTTAACGGTATTAAAAAATCTCACAATTAGGAACATTTTTAAAACCGAAGTATACTCTTCTTTTGAGTATGAAATTGGAAGGAGACGAGATTTTTTATCGAATAAGTAAAAGAATGAATAGTTTTATGCATGTTTTCCATGAAATATAATTGAATTTTCAAGGACATCGAAAGTCAACGAGAAAATTGCGCGCTACTTAAGTAGTCATTTTTGCAGAGTATAAATTTTGCATGCAGCCGAAAATAAGTTCTTTCGAAAGCCGACACCCTGAGGTAACTGGATCATTACAGATTTATGCTGCATCATGATTAGTTTTACAACACTACTTAATTTATCTTTTCGAAACGAGAACGCATTTCGAAATTTTGGTTGACATTTCATGAGTTAGCACATCTACTGTAAGTAGTGAGTATAGTGAATGAGATCGTCGTCGGAAGCAGAGACGGCACTTTATGCACCTTGCCGCAAATGTTGGAAATGAGACAAACCAGAAATATAGACGACTGCTAATCTTTTTTTGATTTTTCAGGACCCCTTACCGACCTATTCTTAGCATCAAGAAACGACATCCACGGATACATTACTTAAGTAGTGAGTCTAGTGAATGAGATCGTCGTCGGAAGCAGAGACGGCACCTTATGCACCTTAAGCTTGTGTTTAAGGCATGGAGATACATCCCAGACCTGACAGTTCGATCGTCGATGCCGACGATGTCCACCGTGTGCCACACAGCTAGGCGCAACAGACACGGTGACTTGCGCGTGAGTTAGTTTATGGTGAATGCAGACTTGCGCAGCATCTACCGCACCCTCTCCTCCTCTTCTTCTACCTGAACCCGGTGTCAGGGCAGAGTCCAGAAGACTGTAGGCGGGGGAGGGCGTAAGTGGCTGGCGCGGCCGGGCCCGCGCCACACCCCCTGGTCCACAGCACACACTTGATCAGGATTTTTCACCAACAACAACTACAACACTCGAACAGCCATGCCCACCACCCGTATACCCAGAGGGGACGCAAGCGCATCTACCGGCAGGAAACCAGGGAACTGCCAGCGCATATCAGGCCGCGAGGGCCATGGTTTGTCGATACTGGCATAGCACAGGCTTTCAGACCTCTTGACCCAAGACCCAGACCACTTAAGATGCCACTCTCATATTCCTGCCAAACAATAGTTTCACAAGGCCCAGAACAAACCCCCGATCGATAGTGCAATCCGGACTACACTTACAATGCTCTGGTTGTTGCAATGGCAATCGCGGAGTTAACCTCTGTCCTAGAATGAGAGCCGATATACCGGTGGCGACAAAATTCATGCGTAGCGAATTCGGTAAAATGAGCGACAACCTCGACCACCCTGCAGTCTACACATCGTAATTAGCGAACTTAAATGTGGCGGTCTAAGGTCAACCAAGTGGTTTGATAAAGCACAATAAGCCTCTGCCATCGGGTCGGATTGTTAAATATCAATCACGTGACACTGAGCAATGGCGATTGAATCAAATAAAATCAGTGGTGAGCAGTGGACAAACCAAAAACAACGAGGTTAGACATTTGGATTTATAAAGTCTCCGAAACTCACTGGAAAAATTCATATTACTGTATTCATGTTGACCCAACTGTGAAAAAATCGGCGCCTCAGTGGGATTCGAATCCACGACAGTAAGGGGAAGGCTTTAGTACAGTCAATGCTCTAACCACTTGGGCTACTAGGCTCCGCCGGACGACGCGAGTTTAGTCATATTTGGGTCAAGTTACCCACCCAACCTACTGCAACATCTGGAATCCACCAAATCTGATACAGTAAGTTGACTGCTGAAGCAGGATTTCCTAAGTAATTCACCTAGAATCCACTAGATGACTACCAGTTTCACGTAATTCATATATGTTTTGGTGAATCACTTAGGAAATCCTGCTTGCGCAGTCAGTTTTGGTGGATGCCAGACGTTGCAATAGGTTGGGCGGGTAAGTTGATCCAAATGTGATCAAACTCGCGTCGTCCGGCGGGACCTCGTAGCTCAGGCGGTTAGAGCGTTAGCTGTACCAAAGCCTTCCCCTTACTGTCGTGGGTTCGAATCCTGCCCAGGCGTCGAGCTTTCACAGTTGGGTCAATATGAATTATTCAAAATCTGTCAAAACATCTATGAACATATTACTATAATTATTTTTACAGTGCAGGCGGCCAGAAAGAAGTTCGTCTAAAAGCCGACACCCTGACGTGACTGAAATATCATGAGCAAAATGCCGCACGATATTTAATACTACAAGCCCAGGTAAGTAATCGTATGGAATCGAGAACACATTTCAGTACTCCGGTGGACGTTTCATGAGATAGCACATCTGCTGCAGTTTAGTTTATGAACTAATACTTACTAACATAAAAATTAGTTAGTTTTCGCCGAAAAGTGGAAGCTCGGAAAAGAACTGACCACAGGAAAGGCTAGCCAGAAGGGGTGAATAAGAAAGCAAAAAATAGGAAAATAGTTAAAAACAAAGACAAATGCGAAAATCAATACTTTGTTGAATGTCCATTCGCATCTAGAACAACAGTCTGTCAGATCTGGGGACAGCCAGGTTGCCTTTAGTGGTTTGTTCAATTATTGAGCATAAAATCTGTACCCTTTGAAACGGGCAACGCGGTAGATGGATGCCAGATCGGGGTTCGGCAGGCGTTATTAGGAATATGCAACCAGTACAAATGCCAACATTCGTAATGCGGTGGCAAGTCCACTTGCCGGCCCACGCAGGCGACAATTGGGATCCCTGCCGCCCACCATTTTCGTTGTTTTTAAAAGTCCTGATCAGGTGTTCGTTGTGGACCCGGGGGGTGCGGTGGTACGATTAGGTGCGAGTTTTCGTCATGCCAGGCACCTATGGCCTCTCCCGATCTTATTGGCTCTGCCTTGACACCGGACCCAGAGGGGGGGGGGGTGAATTAATTCACGCGCAAGTCACCTTCCCCGCTCTCACCCTGATGTGGAGCACACGGTGGGACTGCCGAGCAGAAAAATCAAGCTTTCCTTGGATTCACAGATCCTCCTCTGCCGTGTGCCGCCTCATACCCGGGGGGACCCAGCTCAGAGCCCCCCGGGGCATGACGAAACGTCCTGCAGCCGCCAGGCAGCACGGCCACATGGCTGTGTTTACGATGATGTCGCCTGCAAATGATCGCTACTGCTGGTGTGGTAAATTCATGAGGAACATAAAAAAACCACTTAGTGTCGAGCAGTCAGGAACCTTTACAGGCAGGCACGCAAGTTTAGTAAACCTGGCAAATGTAAATAACCGACGGGTCGTTCGGTTTTCCACTGTGGCAGATTTATGTGGTAGTAAGTCTCTGAACCAGGCAAAACATGTGAGATCAACGTGAGAGTTCAGACAGCAGCAGCAGCGCCCGGCCTTCAACTGTTAGATCACGAGGTGCAAATCCAGGACAGGGGGAGGGGGGGGGGTTGGACAAAACAGTCCGCCTGCCGAATACCCCAAACGGCTACTTGGTCAGATAACAAGTGAAGTCTAAGTAGGTGTGAAGGCGTTAGTCTGTCAAACGGTACGACGACGACACGGAAGACGCTAAGCCCAGTCAAGGTCACGTTGGCGGAGGACTAGGTTCTGTAATAGAATGACCGCCGCTTCGGTTGTGGCTTTGACTATACAGAATAGGAAGCGAAGGAAAAATAACCCTGGTTTATTTGAGACCGGTAGATTTTATAACTGATGAGTGCAAACGAGCTAAATTAAGAACGCACGACTTTCGGTCCGTCATTGCCAAAAGCAATGCAAATGCCACGTTAGGGGGATTGGAACACAACAGTGGAAGTGATTGGCCTAGATGTTTGCCAAAGGTAGATCAGGACGACCACTTACAGCTTCTTGGTGGTCCTCGATTCAGACGGGCCTAGAGTCTAACGCCCCACCAGTCTGGCCATGATAGCACAATCTGTCCATGTTGCAGGGACGAATACAGCCCCCCGCCCCCATGTTACCCTAAGACACTGGACGTGAGTACCCGTCAGCGGCCACACTCCCGCCAGTCAACAAAAATAGTGAGCGGGGCGGCCGGCCTGAGGCTTACTTGCCTACCGGGGTCAAGATGACCTCGGATTTGAATTTGTTGCCGCCGGCCAACATGGCCATGTCTGACGTCCTTGCCTAGGGCCACGCAGCGTCAAGGTCATTTACCCTCGCAGGGAGCGATTCCAAACGCGCTGACCTCCAGCCACCCGAGCAGAGGTTGGTCGACAGGATCGTAGCTGCCCATGCACCACTTGAACACACCCCCCTCCCCCCTGCCCTAGCAACCAGCAGCACAAGCCATTTGAACACCACACCTCGGCAACTGCAACACACACACCAAATGGACACTGCTTGGGCCTGTTCCCCTACAAAAGCGGCTGCAACCACTTCGCCAGCGGCCACTGCCGCTTGAGAGGGTAAAAGAAAGGGCTCTGCACACAGTAAACCCCTCCTTCTGGTGACTCCTGTCTATCACCGAGCACACTCACACTGCTTAGACGCTACAAATCCAAACCCGGCTGCTCAGCGGACCCAAAACGTCCATCTGATCAGTGAACGCCATCCACACACACACACAAGTGAGAAAAAGAGGTAGATAGCAAGAAATCCACGCATTTGGCATGATCATCATCGAGTACAAAAGGATTACGGGTGGAATAAAAGTCGAAAGCGCGGGAGGAGGCAACGTGACTCCATTTCACCTGATAGAGTTAGCCCATGAAGGTGCCCTGAAAGAAGTTAAAAGAAGACGCGGAGGGAGTGGGTGGGGGGAGAGGGACGACAAATACGGAAAATAGCAAACATGCGGTCATCTCCGGCATATGAAAGTAAAACTAAGGCGGGAGGAACAGAGAAAGGACATCAATAGAACATAGAGGAATGTACGCATGCATGTACGCCATTGCGGACAGCAGCATATGACTACCTCCAGGATCCTCACATCAAATTAGGGTTGGCGGGGTGGGGGTGGGGGGGGGTTAAGGGGAATTGACAGGTGGGGTGTCGACGGAGGTGCAAGAGGTTGCAGTAATGGACGAGTCCTGCCCGGAATGGGAGAGGGAGGCGGTCAAGCCTTCTTCTGGATGCCGTACATTTGCTCAATATCCTTCAAAAATTTGGGTTTCACATTGTGACGCTTGATCTTCAGAGCCTCTGTGACGAGTCCCGATTCGGGAGTCCAGGGATCCGGGTCCAGAACCAGCTTCTTGGGGATCTCAAAGGTGGCCAGCTTCTTTCCGCGGCATACATCCTGAATGTCCTTCAGAACGATGTCAGCGATCTGTGAAGTATAAAGCAGAGCGACTTAAGTTGGGCTGCCTACAAAATTGAAGTATTTCTAATCAGAACAAATTACGGAAATATGAAATTGGTTCAGCTCTGAGACGGGAACGAACCACCGACCCTCCAAATTATAGTCGAATGCAATATCTACAGTACTATCGGGCCCATGCCTGGCGTCCTCAGGTCATGGAAATAATGAGTATGGAGATACACTGATGTTTATAATACAATTACATTGAGTCACATCCAGCAAAGAGTTCGCAAGACCGTGTTCGGTCCCTCTTCCTGCTCAATTCGTGTTCTACGCCAGGGACCTGAGGAAACGATGAGGCACAGCAACTTCACAGACAACTCGTGCTTCAAAACTATCTTGAGACCATCCTCCACAAACCAAGCAGGCTTCACCCAGGCCGAAAAACGTCACGCTGGAATGGCGCCTCTCCGGATCGCTCGTTTGTGCTCCGTTATTCGTGAGCTATGTCGTCGTCCGGTCTGTCCTGTGTAGTGGCGAGGGCAATCCAGACAGGGGATCTGATAGACGACACTCGATTGTTCTCCCACGTCTAGGCGATCCCTCACCCGCATGATTTTGTTGCGCATGATCGCTGGCGGACGGTGAGCGATACCCACGCCGAGCTCTCCAGCGATATGTTCCATCGCTTCGGACACGGTCTTTATATATGGTAGAGGGTGCCAGAGTGTTGGCGGCCCTCCTCTGTTTGTTCGCCGTGGGTGCGTGCGATAGCAGCGGTTGACGAAGCTGTTCGGGTATCCATTCCTTGCCAGTTGGTCCTGAAGATGCCGCAGTTCTCGTACTCGTCCCTCTGGCTCACTGCAGTGCGTTTTTACCCTTTGGAAGAGTGTCCTAACACAGCTGCGTTTATGCGCCATTGGGTGGTTACTGTGGTAGTTGAGAATCTGAGTCGTGTTAATCGCCTTTCTGTACACCGTGGTGTTGAGTTCGCCGTTGGGTGTGCGTGTGACGAGAAGGTCAAGGAAAGGCAGCTGTTCGGCATGCTCTTCTTCATTTGTGAACTGAATGTCCGGGAAGATGTCGTTGAGCAGGTCTTGAAAGTCGGCCAGTCTGCTCCTTTCAATTATAACGAACGTGTCGTCCACGTAACGGCGCCAAAATGCAGGTTCAGTGGTCGAAGGTGACTTTTTCCAGCTCCTGCAGGACCACTTCTGCAACCAGGCTGGATCTTGGCGAACCCATCGGCGTTCCTTTGATCTGCTCGTATGTTCTGCCATTGAAGGTGAAGAAGGTTTGTGGGCAGAAAGCAAACGGTTGCAGCAAGTGGTCGAGTTTTAGGGGTCTGTTACTTTCGTCATAGTTCTCTTCGAGTCGTTTGCGAAGAACGTCGGGTGCCAGGTCCGGTGAGATGGACGTGAATAATGAAACCACGTCAAAGGACACCATAATCTGATCCGGTCGGACAACTTTTCCTCGGATGTCGGCCAGGAATTGGGAGGCCGAATTGATGGAGGTCCTCGAGCCTTCTCGGAGAAAGTTAAGTTTTCGGGCCATCCACTTGGATAGATTGTAAGTGGGGCTGCCTTTCAAGGCAACGATCGGTCGAAGAGGAACATTGGGCTTGTGGATTTTGGGTAATCCATAAAGCCGGGCCAGTGCCGTGTCCGTTGGTTTCATCTGTCAGCATTCGTCTGGCGATATAGCACTGTTTCGTTTGAGTCGGTTCAGGAGTCCAGTTAGTTGACCAATCATCGATTTGGCTCGCGAGGAAGGCGTGGATTTGTAGGACTGTTGGTCGTCGAGGAGGGCTTGTGCCTTTTCGTTGTAGTCAACGTGGTTCATCACGCGGTTCGCCGTGTTTATCATCCCCCGAGGAAGACGAAGAAGGGAAAGCGATTTCATGGACCAGATTGTATTCAAACTGACGTTTCGGGAACTCTTTCGTTTTCCCCGGGGTCGTCGTCAGAAAGACGGCGAGCAAATGTGCCAGCACAGCATCTTAAGTGCACTTAAAAATCGATAATCGATTGGTGTTCGTGCCAGTAAGCGGCCGCTTTGTGTGTCAGTCCGTCCTGAATGGCTTTCGATTCCTCCATTTCTCCTTGAGATTTCTGTACTCTGCATCCGGTTGATGCGTGATTCGTCTGAATGCACGGTCTCGAGGAACTCTCAGCCTTTCTTGAAAAGGCGCACAGCGACAATGCGAGTATTCTCCCAAGCGAAGGTGCGTCCTGTGTCCATGGCTACTTGAGACAGGTGGTCTCGCCTCTTTACTGCTAACTGATATTCGTGAATGCGCGTAGAGACGCATTTTCCAGTCTGACCGAAATAGGACGGCATCACATGCAGCGGACACAGCTTCGTTTATGGGCCGTAGGATGATTGCTCCCATAGTTAAGTATGATTTCTGCACTTGAAAGGGCATTCCGCCCCCTCCCCCCCCCCTGCCACACGGTGAACAACAACCGAAACCCCCTAACACCTCCAACGCCGGCGCATTGCCCCTGACCTCATCCCGCACCAATGACCAGCCACCCGCATTCCCACTGATCTGCAATCCCCCCACCACGCGTTTTCTCATCTTCCAACTCAGGGAGTCCTAACGGTTCTTCCTTCCCTCCCCTTGCCTCACAGCCTACCATTACTCGGTGCCCACCCCTCTCACGCATTAGCTGTCTGCTTGTCGTTGCCTGTCCTGTCGCGCCAGCCGACCTAGTCTGCTCATTTCACTTTCTCCTCTGTGCATTCCGTCTGACGACGGGACGGTGTCACCGACTTGAAAATTTACGAGTACAACTCGATATTCCGAAGAGCCTTCTCTTTTTCATATATGTATGTATATATATTCAATCAGGAATGGGCACACACCGATCTATTGGCTTGTTAGTTCACCGCCAATCGACATTTGTGTAAAAGGGCTGGGACAGATTTCCCAGTTTTGCCACAAAAGACGGCATCCCAACTGGTACATAGGATTTTGTAGACAAAACCTTTTCTACTGAAGTGCCAATCCTGTCCTTAGTGTACTAGTTGTGCGCGTAAGGTGGGGGCGTGCTACGTGTATCTCAAGTCTCTTTAGCTATCTTTCGGTTACCTCAGGTACCGTTTTATGTATGGTGGCCAAGCGACCGCAGCATTGGAAAGTCCCGTCCTCTTGAATCTCTGGCGCCTCGTGAATTGACGTACAAAGTCATACTGGTACCCAATTTGAGAAAATAGTTTAAAAAAGTACTTCAATTCTACTCGATATTTCTTCTCACTGGAGAAGTGCGTTTTAACTCGATACCATCATCTCGTCAGTTGTCGACGTCATTTACATTGAATAACGCAGGAGGCTATACGTAAAGACTAACGCACTTACTACTTGCACGTGATACGGCTGCGATCATGCCTGATCTAGCCGACCTCGATGGTGTCACGAAGTGTACCTCACCACGCGTGACGATCCACGGCAGCAGATCTCGACAGCTCAACCCATCCCCTTCGCCAACGACGTAGACGACAAACGAGAACATCCAAGAATGGAAGTCTGTCCTCCACTTCATCTTCTTCCATCCTGAACCGTAGGTCGGAAATGATCGAGGTCAGTGGCGGTGCACCGCTCTCTGAGGAGTCTCACCTCTTTACCAATGTCTGCTTTGCACCCCTCATGCAAGGGTTAGTCTGTCTGCATTCCCTCTCTCCTCCCCTATTTGTCTTTGCCGTCTATTCGCTTGCGTGTACTTTTCTTGTCTTTTCATGTTTGTCCCTGCTCGCGTCCGTTTTAGCACGCCAAACCCCAACCCAAGGGTGTCCTTGAGACTGGTAGCCTAGCAACTCTGTCAACTCTGTTTTCCGAACGGTCTGCTTTGTTTGCGAGTCGAAACCCGTTCCACCTGCATCAGCTCACAGGTCACGGGTTGTCCAACACAGAGGACAGAATTCCTGTCCGCGATCCAGCTACCCCGGGGCAATGACCGACTGGGTTCTCAACAACCATTCCTCCGGTTGGCCTTCCACTCCCCAGAACTATTAGGCGTAGCATCCTCCTCAAGTTCCACTTAATCGAATCTGTCCCACTTCTACAGTTGCCTAGCATTGCGGCGACTGTAAGTCAGATAGGGGTTTGAAGGGAGGATGTCGAGGGCGAACTCCCCGACGGCTCGCTGAAGTGAGTGCGTTGTGTCCAAACCACCTGAGTCAGACGCCTGTTTGCTGCACGTCTCCCCGCTTGGTACTTACACTTGATACGGCTGCGATCATGCCTGATCTAGCCGGCCTCGACGATGTCCTGAACTGTACCTCACCACGCGTAACGATCCACGGCAATAGATATGGGCAGTTCAACGCATTCTCTTCGCCA
The DNA here is from genome assembly GCA_902702965.1 of Spirometra erinaceieuropaei. Classification (NCBI taxonomy): domain Eukaryota; kingdom Metazoa; phylum Platyhelminthes; class Cestoda; order Diphyllobothriidea; family Diphyllobothriidae; genus Spirometra; species Spirometra erinaceieuropaei. The sequence continues at coordinate 1,510,218 of CACRXP010000048.1, read as the reverse complement.
ACAGCGGAGACCGAATACGGAAGGTCCAAGAACCACCCACCCCCCATGTCTTGACGAACTGTGTCGAGTCAGGTTTTGAACTGACCCCCTCTTCGACGCCTCCAATGGGGCAACGTTGCCGGATCGAGGGCAGTATCACTGAGCTCCTGAGGTGGACGACGAAGAACATGCCCGAACCACTTCAGTCGTCTTTCTTGGATGGCCTGAGTTATCCTTGCGATGTTGTCGCAGCGAGCGCGCACTGTCTCATTTGAGACGAAGTCGGTGAACTTCATTCGAAGGATGGTCCTCAAGCAGTGGTGGTCAAATACCTCCAGTTTTCGCCCGTCCTTCAAGCTCAAAGCCCAGCATTCACAACCGTAGAAGGCTAACGCACGCACATGAGAGTACGTCAGAGCAATCCGTACGTACAAACTTTACCAAAAGCTAGTAAGGGGAAGTCGGGTGGGCATCGCCGTAAAGGTAGAATTAATTTGAAGACGATGAAGACAACAGGAGGAAAACGTTCTCAGCGTCTGGCAGCTGTACTACGAACCCGGTTCGACGCGGTTTTACCGGCGAAAAGCATCAATTGCCGTTTCTGGTCTGTCTGCCGTCATCAGCCAACCACAAGCCAAGTCGAGGCTGAACAAACCCGAGAGGTAAATATGGGGGTTTGTTGATAAACTGAGCCGGAAACTTGTGGGACCTTTCAGAGAGTTCGTACGCACTGCAATACCAGCAAGTTCCCCTGATGGTTGATCGATATAAACTCAAATAATTTATGGGTTCAGAGGGGCCCCTCATTGACTTAGGAAGATGGAAGAACTGGGGTTATTCCGACAAGGTCAGGAATTATGGGAGTTTGGTAGAACTGAACTACTGGAGGTCTTCAAACACTAGGCACGAAAATAAAGACACTTTCAAATCTACTCTATATGAAACGAAACCCCCGCTAACTCGTTAAAGGAAAACGGGGTTGCAGAGTGCAATGTTGTCATCCTCTTTGGCTGGAGAGTTAGCATACCACAAGGTGTTAAGTTAGGTTGGGATTATGACTACGACCACAATAAAGTAGTCATTCCCTAGGGACTTCGGTCCAAGTTTGACGAGTTCCACATGCTTGGAGGAAAATAAAAAAAACCAGCTAAGAGAGAGAGCATCGCGATAATGATGGAAAGATGGGGCAGGGGGGGAGGGGTGCCGTATAGCGTATTAGCGGAAATTCCGAGACAAACAGATCCCCAAGAGTCGAATCCTCGCACGAACAGAAGGTGAAGACACATCGATACTTTACTGGGAGTGGAAAAAAACAGAGCCTCTTCCAGTGAGAGGTGAAGGCATTTACGCCGGACAGGTGATAGAAACAGTAGACGATTAACTTAACGAAATACGCCCTTCGCCTGAGTGAACGGTGCAGACGTGCACTGCGGTGAGGCGTCTAGACGAAAGCGGCGGTGGGTGGGGGAGGCAGGGATGTTAAAGGAAACCTAATTACCGATCAATACGCTGGCCCAGCAGCACCTTGAATGGGGAAGTACAGAAAAAAGGGACGAACACGTAGCTAGAAGAGGTGCGCAGTTATCAGGATGGAACGGGCTTTTCGGGGGTAGACAAAACCCCAGAGTGCATAAAATGAGCCCAGAGCGGCAGTAATGAGGGTTGCAATAAAATCGTTGGTCGAGGCGTGCTATCTGCCTCATTAAATCGACCTCTGCGTGGAGTACATGGCTTGGATTTGACTGAAGAAGGCAGTCTTGATGGCGTGACGCTTGACCTTCAGGGCATCTGTGACAAGACCGGTCTCAGGAGTCCACGGCTCAGCGTCCAGGTACAGTTTTTGTGGAATTTCGAAGGTGGCCAACTTCTTTGAGCGGCCCGTCTGCTGAAGGGCCACCAGGACAGTGTCTTCAATCTGTAGGAGTATTGAGGAGGGAGAGTGCACTAATGAAACCCAGCAATGTGATACAGATAGTGGAAGCGGCGTGACCACTACACACACGTTCTCCGCCATTGTTGCCTAGACCTCAATGTCTGGCCGAGGAGAAAAAGTGCAGTCGCTGCGATGGAAGCGACATCGTCTGCCATCCAGTCCGATATACTCCCCAGCCGACGGTATTCGCCACGTTCTCCACAGCAAGGTGACTTGTGTGCGAATTAGGTCATAGTGGTAGCAGACTTGCACAGCACTCACTGCACTCTCTCCTCCTATCCCAACGCCAAGACGTAGTCAAGAAGACCGGAAGCGAGAGAGGGCATAGGTGGTTGGCACGGCCGGGCCCGCACCTAGGCGTACCACTACCTCCCCCCCCACTCTCCCCTGATTCACAACAAACACTTGGCCAGGATTTTAACCAACAACGGGCCAGAAAGAGGAGGATGAAACGAGTCACTGGGCAACCATGCAAATGACCTGTATACGCAACGGAAGCGCAAGCGCATCTACCGGCAGGAAACCAGGTGCCACAGAACTGCCAATGCACAATGCTGAATCATGGCATCATAGAAAACACAGACAATCCTCAAAGTCCGATTCGCGTAGTCTGTGCGACAGAAGGAAGGGAAAGGCTAAGATGAGGTCAGCGTATGCACTGACGAGAAGGATAAAATTTCTGCGTAAGGAGAGGCAGTACGGGTGGGATCTAGAAGTCAATTTTGGCTGGTAGTGCATAATCTGTAGTGCGAACAGCTGACGCTTTTAGCCGGATATCGTTCTGTCGTTTGTAATAGTGTTGCATTCTGGTTTTAAATCACTTCACAGACTGGGATATCTAATTAACCTGCCCAGGTCACTGAAGGAGACGTTTCACCTACAGGTGGATGTTTGAGGCGTTCAACGCTCCTTCCCCCAATCTATGTGGCCAACGGTTACAACATTGGCAAATTGGGACACAGAACACAAGCCGGCGACATCGCCCCCCCCCACCCCCACCTTGACAAAGGTGCGCTGATGTTGGGGGGGGGGGGGTGGAACGAAGGCAAAATCGTAGGCTGATGGTGCACAGAACAATCGCTTTTAATTTCGGCCGGGGCGTACGGAATGTCCACAAAGACCTTACTGGTAGGTAATCAGAAACCGTCCGGCTAAGGAGCCGGGGATAGGGCCGAGGAGTTAGTATGGACAGCTCGGCCATCGCAACTGACTGACTTTCCACCAGAGTGTGCTAAAGGTTCGAGAGATTGGTGGAGTGCGTTTGTTGTGGAGGGCGGAAAAAGAACTGACTCACAATCTGAAGGGAAGAGGGGAAACACGACCATGCACGGCACAGCATGTGAAGCCGGCTGCGAACTGCACGCGTGAAGTCAGTTAGCCAATCAGCATGTGTTGCATCATCGAGCAGGCGCGTGCGCCCCAACCAATGGTCGGCCGAACATGCGAAATTGTTCCACGGGTGGATCTTCGCGCAAGAAACGGCCAATCCACGACCACCATCCCCGAAAGTCCCACGTTCTAGAACCGTCAGGAGTCAAATAACCACGACGAATTTTACGGTGATGCACATCGAGTTACCCAGGTTGGCAGAATAAGGCAGCTGGTCCCGCAACTGCACGACGAGACTTAACAGCGTTGGTGGTCAGTTGCGTCAAAAGCCTCGAATCGCAGCCCCAAATGTGGATTGACAGTAATGGAGATTGGTGAATGTTGTTCTTGTCGTTTGGCAGGTGGTGCCCGAGATGGCCGTTGGTAAGTGAGCACATATGAAAAATTTATTGCCAGCTCATAGGCACGAAATTAATCGCCAGTAGGGCCGAGGGCAAACCTCAACCTTGACATACGGCTACAGATTGTAATACGCCGCCTGGGATGACACAACGCAACCTGCAGTGGCTGTCATAGGCGAAGTTATATGTGCCTCAGAAGAGCATAAACAGTGATAGATCTCAATAGAAGCGAAGAGACGAGTCTCAGGAAGCAGTCTTGAAGAAGGAGACACGATCGCTGGGACAAGAGCTTTATTATTAGCCTGACGTTTCGGGTTCCTGCTCGAACCCATCATCAGAGGCAACAGCAGATACAGGTGGTTCATGCACAAAGGGCTGCAGTATTTATAGGATGCAGTCGTCAAGCTACCGCATACCTATGAATATTCACGGCTCCCCTCTTCATCACGGACCGTTGCGCGTGGTGTGATGACTGTTTGATGGTCGGTGCATCAGATGGTCGAGCAATCAACACACCGACATCCAACGCACGTAATGAGATTGCAGCAATTAACGACGCAAATATCGGCCAGCAAACAGTCATCACACCACGCGCAACGATCCCTGATGAAGAAGAAGCCGCGAACACTCATAGGTATGCGGTAGCATGACGACTGCATCCTATAAATACTGCAGCCCCTTGTGTGCATGAACTACCCGTATCTGCTTTTGTCTCTGATGATGGGTTCGAGCAGGAATCCGAAACGTCAGGCTAATAAAGCTCTTGTCCCAGCGATCGTGTCCCCTTATTCTTCAGTAACAGATCTGCCCAACGTCGAAGGGCGGCGAGTTTGGCAGACGGTGCCGAGGGCACAGAAGATAACACTTAATGTAATGAATAAGTGCATATAGGTCAGGGTGAGTTACCTCCCCTACGGGAATTACACGTAGCACTAACGTTAATCATCACGGCTGAGGATGCTTGCCAGGAGAATTGGTGTTAAGAAAAAGTTCATGGTTGGAAGGAGGAGTATGTTTGGCACAGGTAGCCAGACTTAACAGGGTGGATGAAGAGGGCGCGGAGGCCGTGAAGTTCAGGGTGGCCAACGCCTATCTGGGGGTCATTTCAGGCCACAAATGTTTTGGCGAGCAGGAATAGAGCAAGGGGATAGTTAAGGTGGAGAAGACTCTCTACATGGTAACAAAACGACACTGCGACAACCCAAAAAACTCTTTGAGTTAAACTACGCGGGTGTACTCGGGAAGGGATCAGTGGCAAATTCCTTCCAGTGCATGCATACTAATTGTGTCTAGCTGAATTAAGTTAACTTGCCAATCCTAGCCACCTACTTTGCGAATGGTTAGTCAAATAAGGCTGCCGTTACCAACATCTACCACATGCAAACGCAGTTGGTTTACAGACGGGGACAAGAAGGAAGCTTAGCCGACAAAGATGGGGAAACTGGAAAAGTAATTTCTGGCTCATCCGCCGTCGTCAGTCACATCCCAGCCCCTAGGTTCCAACCCGAGGCGCTTAGTCGTCGGAAAAACTGTCATACGCGAGTGGCATGTGTCGATTCCCCCTGAATGCAGTTATGACAACATTTATGCAGAGGTAGTTAATTGAAAATAGCCGCAAATAGCACACAGCATATAACGCAGCGATTAGTGTGGCAATCTCAGCAGGCGTAGTAGTAGTTAGCAGAACAAGCGTGCCGGAAAACTAACCTGTTTTATTTTACAAAGCAACTGGTGTTCCGCTAGGGTGACGGCACTCTCATCCTTTAGGCGGTCCGCTGGCAACGTCTCCTGCACCTTTCGGCTCACCTCCTCTAGTAGGCCCAGGTCGGTCGCCAACTTACGGATCTGACTAACTTTAGGTGAGACAAAGCAGATAGTGTAGTCGTGGTTGGGGTCCGCGTAGACGCATACATTCTCCACGTAGAGCGACTGGACGATTGCCAGTTCCACCTTCACCAGGGAGACGTACTCGCCAGCCTGCAGTTTCACTAAGTCCTTCTTGCGATCGATGATGGAGAAGCTGCCATCCTGGTGGACCATACCGATATCGCCTGGTGACAAGAATAGTGGGGGGGGGGGGCAAGGGGACTAGTCAATCCGAGACGATGGTCTAACATGTTTGGGGCAGATGCAAAAAGTGATAGACCAGCAGGCTAGATCTGCAAAAAACCTTATTCCACTAAAACATATTTTGTTTCGGGTTTTAAATGGTTACAAAAGATGGGCCATGAGTTTTGGCGTTCACTATCGAATGGGTTGTAATAGTGACACATCCAGCATATGGGCACGCACAAACAAATAAACGGTGGCATGTTAGTTTCCCCCAGGATTTCTCCAACAAATATCGACAGAATACTGTCACATTAAAGGAACGCAATTACTCCTGAGGACGATAAAGCGATCTTCGTTGAATGGGTGGATAAGGCCCAATATCGAGGGGGCGCCTCTTATCGGAAACTACGTCGGTGCTTTGAAAATATCTTGATCGGTTTACATAGGTGATACCCGAGTGATTTTCTGGTTGAGGATCTAACAAGAAAAACGCAGAGAGTTGGTCGGAACTTATGTCATACGGCAAGATACTTTTTGTATGGTCCAGTTTCTGCTGATACTTAATTTAGAAGCGGAACCAGCAGAACACTAACAGACTGAGCAATATCTTAGTAATCACATGTTCACTCCGCTGTGCATAACAATGGCATAGCGAAGGCTAGAAGCAAGGAAAGATGGCGAAAATGGCTCCGATATAAGGAGAAAAATGAGTTTTGTCATTTAAAGCAGAAGAAATAACAGTACTTTTCCCTAGACAAGCGAAAAAGCCGGCCAAACGTTTCAATTATTTCGTAGAATCCACACTAGGAAAAAGTTAAGTGCGTGGAAAATCGTTAGTTAAATACCATACTAAAGCATCTTTGAGGGGGCGACTTATCCGAAGTTTCTCAATTCAGTCTGACCCGTGTAGGTACAAAAAATGTTTGGGCACGGGATACGTCTGACTGCTCCCTCGGATTTAATCGGTCTTTAATTTTAGGTGTGCATGGTGGTTTTGAGCCAGTGGGCAATTCCAACACACAATCCCACAAGAACGGCCTCGATCGCCACTGAAACGTCTGTAATGCATGGACGGGTATGCTACATCATCGACGGTGTTTCCGTTGGAGTCCTCCGGGGGGCGAGCACGTAGGCGTCGACTAACGGATGTTTTTGAATCGCCAAATCGTACAAATTAGTCACACATGTATCGGGCCTGGCGTGTTTTTACTTCCGTGTTACCCCAGTGAGCCTGAACGTATCCACGGAAACGCAAGGGCATGATCGGTAGAAATAGTAGGATGCGTCTGTTAGCGAGGACCTTGGGAACTCGGCTCTGGTACATCACAGACAAGCCAAAAAGAGAGCAAGCTTGGAACAGAAAGAAAGCCATAACCAGCAGACATGGAAAGCTCGAACTTGGTCCACAACCTCTCACCAAAACAACTCACAGAGCGGCAACTATGAGTTCATTGAATAAATTACTTAGAGAACTCCAGCGCAAACATGTGATCACGGAGAATGAACGGCGCCAAAAGAAACCAACAGACACTGTTCTGGCCTGATATTATGGTCTGCCAAAGATCCACAAACAAAACGTTTCACTGCGGCCAACCGCTGTCCTTAAAGGCAGCCCCACCTATAATTTAGCAAAATGGATGTGCCCAAAACTAAAGTCTCTCTATGGCGATATAACTCCCTCAGAAGGACTAGCCTCCCAATTACTTGTAGACCTCTGAGGTCGGAGGATTTAATCGAACGACATCATAGCCCCCTTCGACGGGACGGAAATGGAGAGGCATACGACGAAACTCGGAGCCTGTTCAAAGGTGAGCATTTCAAGTGGCTGTTCGAATTGCCCCAGAAAAGTTACTCCACCTTTGCGGCAGAAATCTATGAGTAGGTCGAGGGAACTCCAAGGGGCTCTCCGGTCTTCAGTTTATTGGCAGAACTGGCTATACAAGAACCAGAAAAGACTGCCTTCATTCAACAGGAGCTGATCTTTGGGTGTCGTTAAGGTGAAGACACGTTTGATAACTGAGCAAGGCGAGGGCAATGAAACATGCAGAATTTAATGACACGATAAAATTTTGTGGCCTCTTATTCATCCGCATACGGTCATTCGTATCAATAAATGATAAACTGCTGAGAAAGAGATCACAACATTTCATAACGTCATTAAACTCTGCATGTTTTGTCGCCTTCGCTTTGTTCAAATCTGTTTTGGGAAAGCATTTCTTCGGAAAGAACATGCTACAGAATTTCCATAATCCACCCAGTGCAATCTCCGTTAACACAGAGTTCACGAGGGAGAAGGAAAAGCAGCAGCAACTGCCCCTCATTAATGTGCTCGTCAGGCGAAGTCCCAACGGCGAACTAGAGACGACGGTTTACAGGAAGGGAACACCACACCGTTGTTCAGTTTCCACAACAACCATCCGGTGGCTCACAGACGAAGTTGCGTGAGAACACTCTCCAGGCGGATCCAGACACAGCAGTAACACGGATGAAGAAACACGCGAGGCCCGATACCTTGTGACTAATGTGTGCGGAATGGTTGTTCTAAAAACTTTTTAAGTCGATGGCTATGTGCTCGCCATCGGAGGACCCCTCGGAAACACCGCAGATGATGTGGCATACCCTTCCATACATAACAGACGTTTCAGTGGCGACCGAGGTCGTTCTTGTGGGATTACGTGTTGGAATTGGTCACTGGCTCAAAACTACCATGCGTACCAAGATCATTAAAGACTGATTAAATCCGATGTAGTGTATCGTATCCCGTGCCCAAACTCCCTTTTGTACTTACACGGGTCAGACTGAACGCATACTCGGATCACCCATACACGACCATAAGCAGGCCCTGCGACGGGGTGATGAATTATCACAAGTAGCTGTCCACATCTTCGAAAGGCGTTGCAAGGTTAACTGCGTAGCCGCAGTAGAAACAATACAAGTCGAGAATCGATTGAAACCTGGGCCTTAGACGAGTAATTAGTCAATCGATGTGTCGATCTGGGGCCAGCATACAGGGCCTTGCGCAGCCACATCCACGTCCACACCGCTGATTTTTGACTGGCAAACGCCCACTGTAAATGTCACCTGGTCTGTTGCTGATTTTTCTTTGACAATAGACTTCTGCACGAGTGTGAAGGCTCAGACAAACAGGGCTCAGGTGCTCCACCTGTCCTGCTCTTCCTTACTCGTGCCGACACCTTGAATTCGAACATTCATCTCCATTCGTGAAAATACGTAAAATCTAGTATGGTGGCCGTAAGTACAGGTATGTCGTAGGTCGAGTTTTATGAATTCGGACACGCTAAATGGCAATTTCTTTTTCTGACATCAGTTTTTTAAACCCTCAAGTGTTATGTATTTTTGGATGCTTACGTAGCCCATTAGGGGTATTCCCTAGTTAGCACGAAAACCCAAATGGTGCCATTAAAATCCATAAAGTAAGCTACATGATGTTAACTGTATGATGGAGTAGTGTCAATGACTAGTTAAACGGGCAGCCGCTAGGTCGTGCCGACAGCTGCTTACATCCCTCTATCCTTATTCACGCCCTTCCCCATAATTTATTGCCTTTTTAGTTTTCAGCCCTTCTGACCGTGTTTGATTTCATGGACGGACTACCCGGTGTGGTGTCAGCAAGAGGGACCACATTCATCTGTTAAACCACGCCACCCTCTGGGCTCATCGGGCCTCTGTGCACTAATTCGCGCACGAGCCACCTTCCCAGCTCTCATCCTGCTGTGAAGCACACGGTGGACACCCTCCAAACCGACGGTTGAAGTGTTCGATGAATTCGATCAAACTATGGAAGTTGTGGTTCACTCGACTACAGACCCAAACATCTACAACCGGCGCCGGTGTACTGGTTTCTGCAGTATATTTCTAAACATCCCATCGAAGCTTCCTTTCCTGCCAATTGTGTCCACTCAAGTTTCTACGTCCTGACAAAAAGTACTTTCTACCTGTTGATAGGGGAAAACAGCAAGAAGTTAGTAAAATCCGAGTATGGATTTCGTGTTGTTACCTGTGCAGAACCAGCGAGTGCCATCGGGTTCGGTTATGAAGGCCTCGGCCGTGGCCGCGGGATTCTTGTAGTAGCCGCGGGTGACGGGACTGCCGGAGATGAGGATTTCACCACGAGGTGAGGGTTTGTCGTAGGGCGAGTAGCCGCCCTCAGCCCATTCGCGAAGTTTAATCTGTACGCTCGGTGTCGGCGCGCCCACATGGTGCCCACGCAAATCACCAGACTCCATCAGACAGGCAGCAGCGCAGGTCTCCGTGAGACCGTAACTGGATTTTTTAAAAAAAAACAACAGACTGTCAGTCGCTCTTATTACTAACTTTTGATCATTTGGGCAGGAAGTGATAAGTAAGCTGGGTCCCGATGGTAGCTGTCTGACCCAAAAATTGGCATACATTGACAGCTGGGGAGACAAGAGTACTCGAAGAAGGAGACACGATCGCCGGGACAAGAGCTTTATTAGCCTGACGTTTCGGATTCCTACTCGAATCCATCATCAGAGACAAAAGAGCAGAAACGGGTGGTTGTTGCACAAGGGGCTGCGGTATTTATAGGATGCAGCAGCCATGCTACCGCATACCTATGAACGTTCACGGCTTCCTCCTTCATCCGGGATTTTCACACTTGGTGTGATCATTGCTTGATGGCCGACATTCGAGTCGATAATTGCTGCAATTTCATCACGTGCGTTTGATGTTGGCGTGATGATTGCTCGACCATCTGACGCGTTGACCCGGGTGTTGGGAAGAGTGTTCACCAGTGCGCTCCCCGCGTGGCCAAGTACTCCGCCTATCCGAATCCATCATCAGAGACAAAAGAGCAGAAACGTGTGGTTGTTGCACAAGGGGCTGCGGTATTTATAGGATGCAGCAGCCATTGTCTCCGGTAACATGGCTGCTGCATCCTATAAATACCGCAGCCCCTTGTGCAACAACCACCCGTTTCTGCTCTTTTGTCTCTGAGGATGGATTCGAGTAGGAATCCGAAACGTCAGGCTAATAAAGCTCTTGTCCCGGTGATCGTGTCTCCTTCTTCAAGACTACTTCCTGGGACTCGGCTCTTCGCTTCTATTGGCAATGTATTTGGGCGCGATGCGCTCCGATCGGCCCGGCGATGGGAAACCTTCGCCCTTCGGGAGGCCTCTACGTATTCGCAGATCCGGTTTTTGCACAGGTGTCTCGACAATAATGTGTTACCGAAATGTGTTTCATACAAGCCACCGGTTAACACGGATTTGGCGGGACGGGCAGTATTTCAGCATGGCAGAAGGATGATCCGAGTGCTCCTCCATGATTGCCACGCGAGACTTCGTAAGTACCGTCAAAGGATTGACCAAGAAAAGACCAGATGCTGTGAGTTCATGGGTGCGATCGGTACGAATCTGCTCCGGCGGAGGATAGCTGAACAAGCCCGCGAACAGAGCACGATACGCGACGCAGCACTGGAGAACAAATTTCGAAAGCTGCCCAATCCAACGTCGCCCAGAAACGACAAAAGGGTGCACAACCTGTCATCAAAGGAGCTGACGAAGGATCAGATGCAGGTTTTACGGCACGAAGCTTCATTTAACACGGCTGACGCCAAACCTGTTAACATGATTGCAGCAGTGGAATCAATCCTTTGTCAGACGGAGGCAACGGAGGAGACTAAGAACCTCTTCCGACACCAAGTATCGTCTCTCCTGATGGCCCACAGGCCGCGGGAAGTGCTTTCCGTGGTTTCCGTGAGACCGTAACTGGATTTTTTTTAAAAAAACAGACTGTCAGTCGCTCTGATTGCTAACTTTTGATCATTTGGGCAGGGAGTGATAGGTAAACTGGGTCCCGATGGCAGCTGTCTGCCCCAAAAATTGGCATACATTGATAGCTGGGGGAACAAGAGTACTGTCTGATGGCTTCGCCAGGCAAGAAGTCAGCACCCCCCCCCCCCAGCCTTCTTGTAGATGGCCCACTGTTTCACCTGCTTCATTTTCTCCGCGCGCAGTTGGCATGCCGTCATCAGGAAAAGGCCACCCCACGTATGCAACACGCGCGGAGGTGCCTTCAACTTCGCCACGGAATTCATAGGAGGAAAAAGATCCAAGTGGGTGAGGATGACTACTGGCAAGCGATCCTGGGCTAGATCGCAGTTGGTAGCCTGGAATAGGGAAGTGGACGGCGACCTTAACCCTTATCCTAACCTTAACCTTAAACGGTAACCGTTAACCCCAACGGCAACCCTAACCCTAACCGAAATCTTAAACGTAACCGTAGCCCTTAGACATTGACCTGGCTATAAAACCTAACCGTACCACTGAAACCTAGTCGTAAACTCAAACCCTAACAGTAACCCGAAAACCTAAGTCTAAAGGGCGTAACCCTAACCCGAAAGTAGAACACCATTAACCGGTACCATAATCCTAACCTTAAACGTAAAACGGAAGCCAAATGGGTCAGATGTGATAGTGTGGCCCCACAAAAAGCCCCAGTAAACAAACCCCCAGCCACCTGTAATACAGGGCCTGGCTACCAACTGCGATCTAGCCCGATCCTACTGCACGGGTAAAAAAAACTAGGCCACTATGTGCTGCTGGCCTGAAACGGCCGGGCACCCCGGAAAACGTACCAACTGCAGCTGGCAAAATCCAACAGCTAACTCGGGAGGACCCAACACGAAAGTGACGGTGTTGAATTTGCGCCCGGAGACCGACTGACTGATCTCGACTATGCCGATGATATCGCCTTACTAGCTTCAAGTTTTGGTGATCTGCAGTCTATGGTGGTAGGGGTGAACGAAGTGGCTAAATCGGTCGGTTTATCCATAAGCGCTGGGAAGACTAACGTGTTTTCAAGCTGCATCCCTGACCGGGAGAAGGCACCTTTCGGGATTGATGGCTGTCAACTTGAAGATGTAGACTGCTTTAAATACCTCGGGGCGAGGCTGTTGCCTAATGAGAAGAGTAAGGATGACAATGTCTCCCGAAGTGATGCTGCCCGACGGTTTTCTCAAGCCTCAGAAAATGCCCATGGATTCCGACGCGACCTCTTCATAGCCACTAAGATTCGCGTGTACCGTGCATCTGTCCGGTCTGTCCTTTATGGTTGTAAATGCTGGGCTGTGCGCGTGGAGGAGGAGCGAAAACTGGAGGTATTTGACTACCACTGCTTGAGAACCATCCTTCGAGTGAAGTTCACCGACTTCTTCTCAAATGAGACAGTCCGCGCTCGCTGCGACAACATCGCAAGGATAACTCAGGCCATCCAAGAAAGATAACTGAGGTGGTTTGGGCATGTTCTTCGTCGTCCACCTCAGGAGCTCAGTGATACTGCCCTCGATCCGGCACCGTTGCCCCATTAGAGGTGTCGAAGAGGGGGTCAACTCAAAACCTGGTTCGACACAGTCCGTCAAGACATGGGGGGGGGGGGTGGTTCTTGGACCTTCGGTATTCGGTCTCCGCTGCTGGCGAAGAGAATGCGTTGAACTGCCCAGATCTGCTGCCGCGGATCGTTACGCGTGGTGAGGTACAGTTCAGGACATCATCGAGGCCGGCTAGATCAGGCATGATCGCAGCCGTACCAAGTACAAGTACTAAGCGGGGAGACGTGCAGCAAACAGGCGTCTGACTCAGGTGGTTTGGACACAACGCACTCACTTCAAGGAGCCGTCGGGGAGTTCGCTCTCGACATCCTCCCTTCAAACCCCTATCTGACTTACAGTCACCGCAATGCTAGGCAACTGTAGAAATGGGACAGATTCGATTAAGTGGAACTTGAAGAGGATGCTACGCCTAATAGTTCTGGGGAGTGGAAGGCCAACCAGAGGAATGGTTGTTGAGAGCCCAGTCGGCCATTGCCCCGGGGTAGCTGGATCGCGGACAGGAATTCTGTCCTCCGTGTTGGACAACCCATGACCTGTGAGATGATGCAGGTGGAACGGGTTTCGACTCGCAAACAAAGCAGACCGTTCGGAAAACAGAGTTGGCCGTTGCTAGGCTACCAGTCTCAAGGACACCCTTGGGTTGGGGTTTGGCGTGCTAAAACGGACGCGAGCAGGGACAAACATGCAAAGACAAGAAAAGTACATGCAAGAGAATAGACGGCAAAGACAAATAGGGGAGAGGAGAGAGGGAATGCAGACAGACTAACCCTTGCATGAGGGGTGCGAAGCAGACATTGGTAAAGAGGTGGGACTCCTCGGAGAGCGGTGCACCGCCACTGACCATGACACGAACTCGCCCACCCATGAGACCGCGCACCTTGCGGAAGATCAGCATGTCCACAATATAGCTGGGGAAGCCGGTGGCGAGACGCCTCCACTTATAATTGTAGGCAAAACGGAAAATCTGAAATTTTGAGTAAAAAAGATACCCACTGTGATGGTAGAGAGAAACACAGGTAATCCAAAGATAGCACTACGTGAGCCCAAAACACCCACAAATCCGAAATCGGTGAAATAATGGCTCTGTCACCCACGTATTCCCGCTACTCACGAGTCAGTTTAGACAGGTGCGGTCCAGGTTTGTCTGATTTTGGTGTGGCTCTACTTGCATGTATGGAGGAGGCGGGGCGGCGGGGCGGCGGGGGG